>JBBPBX010017355.1:0-22644 GCA_038048925.1 Garcialebias charrua
TAATCCATTATGCCCCCTTGTTTAGGACTGGAACCAATCTCAGCTGCTTTTGGGTGAAGGCAGGGACACCCAGGACAGGTCTCCAGTCCATCACAGAGACAGACAAAGAGACAAACAACCATCCACACTCCCAGTCAAAGCTAAGAACAATTTACATTTGCACAGAAGAACCAAAACATTATTCAAACTGAGGACTCAAGTTCTTGATTGAGAGTTCTAATCACTACTGGTAATTATCAATAATAATTGATCATATTTACCAAGCTAAAGCATTGTGTGGAGTCTTTAATAATACAGACCAGATCAGATGTGATCAGGCAGTCATATATTCACATGTATGTAAATGTATTATTATTAATACTATGATTAAAGTTGAACCATGCAAATTTGTTTGGAACGAACAAGTGGACCTTTGTGCCTCTTGGTTCCACTGAAGTAGCTCTCAGTCTCAAAAAGTTTGGTGACCCCTGCATTAAAGTATTTCTTCTCCTTGAAAACTGTTTTCTTTTTAAGCATTAAGATTTTGGGAAGATGTTGTACCAGATTATCAGTGACACTGACCACAGCAATCTATGAATACAAGCCAAACTGAAATTTAAACAATATTTAGAGGGGACCTATTTTGCAAAATTCTCATTTTGCCACTTGTCATTATTTGTCGTCTATTGTACTGCAGATTGAACACATTACATTTTTTAACAAGAGTAATGAGTATCACTGTTGTACTGATTAATAGTAGTATTAAGACTACTAAATAAAATACATGCCATTTAAATCAATATTATTGTTGATTATTCTGCATAGTATATGCATGCAGTTTGGATAAACTTCCCTCTGTACATTTTGCATTACATTTCACTGTAACTTTGCCGACCCCCCCAAAATTGCTCTTAAAAAATTTCCCTGTTTATGGTCCCCCCCAATAATGAGATGAAATCTACGCCCTTGTGTGAACCACAGTACTTTAATGTTTCACAATTTTAAACAACCCTGATTATGGTAAAAACAACAACAAATAATAAATAAATAAATGAATAACCCTGCTATATTATCAAAACATTGTTTGAAAAAATAACATGTTTGAGGAAAACTTTATTAAGGACTGATATCAGACACTGTTAATGTAAACATCACACTAATTTAAACATATGTTAAAATTCAAAACATACAATCTTTGAGCAAGAGGAGAAATAAATGTACGAAAAAATGAAATCAAATAAGAAGTGGGATATTTTTCTGCTGCATATGTTCTTACATGTTTGTAAAAAAAACAAACAATAAGCTGTCAAATGACCTCATGACCAGGAAGTGATTTAAGCCTTTAAAGAGGCAAACAATTACCGTATTTTCTGCCGTACCCCTCGCACTGCCCTATAAGTCGCATCAGTCCAAATATCTTTAAAAACGTGGAAAAATCCATAAATATGTTGCTTCACCTTACACGTTACATTTATTATGCATCACCGCTGACACGTCACGTTTGTTACGAGTCACCACTGACAACCTGGAAATGTGGTCTGGTGTTGTGCCAAAAATCAATTGGCTACAAATGGAGGCCACGGGAGTGTGCACAGGAGGACTTTAACGCCAATAACTATGGACTTCAATTTTGGTCAGTCCCTCAATACAACTGATAACATTTCTTCAAAAAGAAGACAGGCTTTAGGCGAGCCGATTTGGCCTGTTGGCATGCACACAGCTGGATATCTCATCAACTTGGAAGACTTCATGACGTGTCTATCTCTGCTGTCATCTGTGGATCTTAAGGACGCATACTTAATTGGATTTATGATAACGGGATCCTGCTTTTTGGATTTTGCTGGTTCCTGGTCTATCAACATAAAAGGAAGACGTTGGCGGCTAATCTGGACCTGGTCAGGCTGCCTGCCTTACATAATGGCTTGGTTCATGTCTCGAGAAACCAGACTTTTGGCTGGATGAATTAGATCTCGGGGATTTTTTCAGGCACGTTCCATTTGTTTGGTCATTTTAATTTGGACATTTCGGAAGCGAGTGGACCGACACAGACTGAAGGTAGATGTCATTAAAGTTCTGCCTGTTCCCAAAACAATCGTGTTTATCTGACATTCGGCTCCCCGACTGGCCTTGATAGGCCGTCTTATCTCAACACGCCTGAGAAGTTTTGTAAACCAGATGCTCTCATTCACCTCCCAAATCTGCTGCTGAGGAATTACACAGACTTTTCAGAGGGCAGCTGAATAAACATTCTGTCATCATTTCAGGACTCTCGCCTCTGGCCGACCTTTTATTGTCTATCCAACAGATCTCACTTGTAAATGAGTCTTCGAGGCTCACTGTGACTTATCTGTTTAAATAAAAGTTGTATGAATTAATTTAAAAAAACGAGAAGTTAACTAGATTAACACTTAAAAACAAATATTTGTTTGCTAGAAATTATAGCAAAGGTGTGTCTAAGTTTAACTTTTGCTTAATAAATGCATTTTGACTATAAAATCAGCTGTATTCGCTGCCTCGGTGCTCCAGGAGCGTGTAGACTAAGAGGAAAAAAGGAGGAACCCTGCTTGTTTCTACAAAATTTAACAAGATAAACACCTAAAACAATATTTGTTTGCTCGAAATTATAGTAAAGATGTGTCTCAGTTGAACTTTTACTTAATAAATACATTTTAATTGTCAAAGTAGATACATTTCGCCGGGGTGGTGCAGCTGGTTTGACTTGCTCCGAGCAGCAAGCAGAACGAAGGTGGAGTTACTAAGGCAAGCCGATTGTGTCATTAATAGCTGGTGAAGATTCTTAGTCATCCAGGACATGGTAAGTTCAAAAAATAGTTCAAGACAAAAACAATAAAGTATAAAGTATAATAAATAAAGTCCAGTTGTTTTTATCTTGAACTTTTTTGAGTTTGTCATTATAGCCACATTTACCTATTACATGATACAACAACATGACATACTGCTACTACCACTGCTGCCATCAAGTAGCTGAAAGTGGTACTGTTAAAAAAAAATCAATCAAAATGAATGAAAACGGTCATATCTCAGCCAAAAATTGGTTTATAAATATGGGGGGAAATCCATAAATATGTTGCTTTGGCATATAAGTTGCAGGGCATGCAAATTATGCAAAAATAAATAAATAAAAATGCGCAACTTAAAGGCCAAAAAATATGGTAGTGCAGGGACAGATGGAGAAACACGGTCAGTGCTCTCATTAGTTTCTGACGTTTGTGTACCTGGTGAACCTGGTAATGAATGTTCAGTTTTCATTTTACAACAATGCATTTGACTGTATCATAAGTGACCCCAAAAATTGCTCTTAAAACTCCCTGGTTTCTGACCCTCCCAACAATGTGGTGGAATTTCCGCCCTTGCAGCAATAATTTGTTGTTTTGAATTGAAAAAGACATGAGAGCTGGATGAGTAATGTCTTGTACAAAGGAAACATTTGTATTTAATCAAATACTGGATCTTGGCATTGTCACAAAGGACTGAAGTGTCACAGTCTGTCCCCTAGCTGTCTGGTGTTTCTGTGTTTTCCCCCTTTCTACTTTGTTGTGTTTATTTCATTCTGCCCTTTATACAGTACTTTTGTTCTGCTCTTCGGGTGATTTCTGTTTCTTGTACTATGTCATTGTTGTGCTTTGTCTCTGTTGTCATTTTCTCACTCACTCCTCAGTCTGCCTCTTCAGCCTTTAATCATTCACACCTGTCCCTCATCAGTTACAATTCCAGCTGCACTCATTATCCACTCTACATCTGCTGTATAAAAACTCCTTCCATCCACCTTCAAACCGTCCGGTCATTGTTCTGTCTTGTTTTGTCTGCACAGATGTCACAGTCCTCCTGTCTCTCCCCCCAGCCGAGTCTGTACCTGTCCTGTTTTGCCTGCCTGTTCCAGTTATTGTAAATTTTGCTTGCCCGTCATCCTTTTTTGTTTTTTTTTATTTAAAATAAATTATTTTTATTTTAAAACTCCTGCCTCGTTCACCTGCCTGCAAATGGGTTCGAAACTAAAGGATTGTGAAATGGAGAACAATGAGTGGTCTTAATGTGGAAGGAATCTTAAAATGCATGAGACAAAATTATAAAAAAGCAAAAATATTTACTTTTTTTTTAAACTGTCTTTTCTGTTGACTTTGATTGTGGCCCTAAATTTAAAGTTAAACAAACTATAGATCATATTTTGTTTTATATCACTACCATGTGCTTGCCATAAAAACATGTCAGGTAATCAACCACAGTAGTTTAGGGTGTCACGGTATAAACATGGAATCCTTGTTGTTTTTGTCTGTTCTTTCATTTCCTTTATATTTGCTGCTGTAGCTGTAAAAAAATAAAAATAATTTATATATCAAATCGGTCAATTAAATCAAGATCAGTGTGCTTTACTGTTGATAGCAGTGCAGTCTATAATGAAGCCTAAACAAAATTAGGAAAAAATGCTACATTTTTATTTTAAATCCCCTTAGACAATGATACGATTTTGGCTGAAGGAGTCCTTCACAGAAGAAACATCATTTGAAGTGTAAACATGTCACAGAAAGGTAAACTTTATAGGTAAACTTTATGACTAAACTGGTGTTTTTATAATAGGGATGCACCGATCCACATTTTCTTACTTCCGATACAGATACTTAAATCTGGATATTGACCAATACGATCCAGTTCCGATATCATCATGATAGTTGATTTCATCTTCTTCTTCTTCTTTCGGCTTTTCCCTTTTCAGGGGTTGCCACAGCGAGTCATCCTCCTCCACCTCACTCTGTCCTCTGCATCCTCTGTCCTCACTCCAACTACCTTCATGTCCTCTCTAACTGCATCCATATATCTCCTCTTTGGCCTTCCTCTGTGTCTTTTTCCTGGCAGCTGCATTTCTAACATCCTTCTACCAATATACCCACTGTCCCTCCTCTGGACATGTCCAAACCATCTCAGTCTGGCCTCCCTAACTTTATCTCCCAGTTGTTCAACATGTGTTGTACCTCTGATTATCTCATTCCTGATCTTATCCATCCTTGTCACTCCTAAGGAGAACCTCAGCATCTTCATTTCTGCTACTTCCAGTTCTTTCTCCTGTCTTTTTGTCAATGACACTGTCTCCAGACCATACAACATAGCTGGTCTCACCACTGTCTTGTAAACTTTTCCTTTGACCTTTGCTGACACCTTTTTGTCACAAATCACTCCTGAAACTTTTCTCCATCCACTCCATCCTGCCTGGACTCTCTTTTTCACCTCTTTACCACATTTCCCATTTTCCTGGACAGTGGACCCCAAGTACTTGAAGTCCTGCACCTTTGTGACCTCTGCTCCTTGTAGCCTCACTGTTCCACTGGCCTCCCTCTCATTCACACACATGTACTCTGTCTTACTACGGCTGACTTTCATTCCTCTTCTTTCAAGTGAATACCTCCACCTCTCCAAGTTCTCTTCCACCTGTTCCCTGTTCTCACCACATATCACAATGTCATCTGCAAACATCATAGTCCATGGGGATTCCTGCCTGACCTCATCTGTTAGTCGGTCCATCACCAGAGCAAACAAGAAGGGGCTCAGAGCCGATCCTTGATGCAATCCCACCTCCACCTTGAAGCTATCTGTCACTCCTACAGCACATCTCACCACTGTCCTGCTGTCTTCATACATGTCCTGTACCAGTCTAACATACTTTTCTGCCACTCCAGATTTCCTCATGCAATACCACACCTCCTCTCTTGGCACCCTGTCATATGCTTTTTCTAAATCCACAAACACACAATGGAGTTCTTTCTGACCCTCTCTGTACTTCTCTATCAACATCCTCAAAGCAAAGATGGCATCTGTGGTGCTCTTTCTTGGCATGAAACCATACTGCTGCTCACAGATAGTCACCTCTTGTCTAAGCCTTCCTTCCACAACTCTCTCCCAGATCTTCATTGTGTGGCTCATCAACTTAATTCCCCTGTAGTTGCTACAACTCTGTACATCACCCTTGTTCTTAAAAATGGGAACCAGCACACTTCTCCATTCTTCAGGCATTTTCTCACCCTCAAATATTCCATTAAATATTTGAGTCAAAAACCTCACTGCCACCTCTCCAAGACATTTCCAAACCTCCACTGGTATGTCATCAGGTCCTACTGCCTTCCCCTTCTTCATTCTTTTCAGAGCTTTCCGGACTTCACCCTCACTAATCTTTCCCACTTCCTGGTCCACAGTTTCTATGACCTCCACTCTTCTTTCTCTTTCATTCTCTTCATTCATTAGCTCCTCAAAGTAATCCTTCCATCTTCCCATCACACTCTCCTCACTTGTTAGAACATTCCCATTCCCATCTTTAATAAGCCTAACCTGCTGCACATCCTTTCCAGCCTGATCCCTCTGTCTTGCCAATCGGTACAAGTCCTTCTCGCCCTCTTTAGTGTCCAGTCTCCCATACAACTCATTGTACGCCCTCTGCTTTGCCTTAGCTACTTCCCTCTTTGCTCTATGTCCCATCTCCTTATATTCCTGTCTCCTCTCTTCAGTCCTCTCACTGTCATATTTCTTCTTGGCTAATCTCTTTCTTTGAATGGCGTCCTGCACTTCACTATTCCACCACCAGGTTTCCTTATCATCCATTCTCTGTCCAGATGACACACCAAGTACCTTCCTACCTGTCTCTCTAATTACTGTTGCTGTAGTAGCCCAGTCACTTGGAAGCTCTTTCTTACCACCCAGAGCCTTTAACAGCTCGTCTCTGAATTTCTCACAACATTCTTCCTTCTTTAGCTTCCACCATTTGGTCTTCTTCTCTGATTTTACTCTTTTTCTCTTCTTCGCAACAACAGTCATTCTACACACAACCATCCGATGCTGTCTGGCCACGCTCTCCCCTGCCACAACCTTACAGTCTCCAATCTCCCTCAGGTTTCCTCTTCTACACAGAATGTAGTCGACCTGTGTACTCCTTCCTCCACTCTTATAGGTCACTCTATGTTCCTCCCTCTTTTGGAAATAGGTATTGACTATAGCCATTTCCATTCTCTTGGCAAAATCCACCACCATCTGTCCTTCCTGGTTTCTTTCCTTGACACCAAACCTACCCATCACTTCCTCATCCCCTCTGTTTCCTTCACCAACATGTCCATTCAGGTCTGCTCCAATCACCACTCTTTCCTCCCTGGGAATACTCTCTATCACTTCATCCAAATCTTTCCAAAATTTATCTTTCTCCTCCCCATCACATCCAACCTGTGGAGCATAACCATTGACTATGTTTAGCATCAGACCTTCTACTTCTACCTTCAGATACAGGTAGTCCCCGACTTACGAGCGCTCTGACCTACGAGGTTCCGGACTTACGAGCTGGCGAATTTTTGGAAAAAACGCAAAAAATACCGAGTTTTTCTGTGTTTTTTCACCACAGTTCGTTAGCTAAACATGTGGACACACGTTTCCGATCATTTTTATGCACTCGTAAGCAGTTTTTCGATGAAAAACGAGTGTTTGTAGTCGCGCTAGCAAAACCGTTCCAACTTACGAGCGAAATTCCGGACTTACGAGACACGTGGCGGCCGTTCCAAGTTACGAATTTTCGCTTTACGAGCGCCTCGGAGGAACGGAACTCGCTCGTAAGACGGGGACTACCTGTACATAACCCTATCTGTCACTCTCTTCACCTCTACTTCATTCTTTGCCAACTCCTCCTTCAGGACCACCCCTACTCCATTTCTCTTTCTATCCACACCATGGTAAAACAGTTTGAACCCTGCTCCAATACTGCGAGCCTTGCTGCCCTTCCACTTGGTCTCTTGGACACATAAAACATCTACCTTTCTTCTCTGCATCATGTCAGCCAGCTCTCTACCTTTGCCTGTCATTGTCCCCACATTTAGAGTTGCAACCCTCAGTCCTACATTCTTCACTTTCCTCCTCTCCCTCTGTCTCCTGACACGTTTCCCTCCTCGGGGTCTTCGACTAACAGTAGTACAATTTCCGCCGGCACCCTGTTTGTCAACAGCACCGGTGGCGGACGTTGTTAACCCGGGCCTCGACCGATCCGGTATGGTTTCACTTTGATGAACTCGCATTATGGTTTTGGCAAGTGTTTTACATCGGATGCCATTCCTGACACAACCCTCACCATTTACCCGGGCTTGGGACCGGCACAAGAGATACACTGGCTTGTGCTCCCTAGTGGCTGGCTTATGATAGTTGATTTCATATGAGGCTGTAATCTTCTCTCAAGTACAATGTGCACGCATGCATGTCCAAAAAGGCAACTTGAGGTAAGTTTTATGAATGTTGGATAAGTTTCAAAATTACAATTAAATTCTGCTAACACAAAACATGTTTTGTTATTCCTAGCTTTAAAGTGGATATTAAAGTGATTAAGTTAAGTGATTGTTTAAAGTTATTTTATATTCTTTTAAATAATTGGGTGATATAAGATTTTTTTTCTTCTTTCTGTACTCTTTTCATTCAATGTTTGTTTTATTTTGTCTCTTTTAAATGAAGGACTAAATGAATTAAATACAGTATTAAATAGCTTTACCTCTGCTAAGTTCATGGCATAAACCAACACAGACATGTTCTTGTTTTTAGTATTTTACATTACGGTACTTTATAATGTAGCTGTTTGTGTTTAGTTTTTTTATACAATTTTCTTGTAATTTTTAATTAATATGCTTTTTTATGATTGTCTACTGTTGTACTGATAAATATCTCTTGGAGGGTAAACTGTATATTGGACTTTGAAAAAAAGCTAAGTCTGGTCCTCTGGACAATCAAAAAACAAAACAAAGCAAAAAAAAATTGTAGAAACGTTTCGTCTTTTGTCCGAAAGACTTCCTCAGTGAGGTGCTATATTCAGCTCAGTCTTATAAATAGCAACCTCTCACAGTGGATCAACCAGTTGGCTGATGACAGCCAAAACAGGTCCCTCTTGTAAATGAGTCCCCGTGACTCAACGAGGCTAGCCTGTATAAATAAAGGTTGAATGAATGAATGAAAACCAGCTGCTCACATGATCAAGGAGGACCATCAGCCTAACTATGGATCGTTAGCACCCTGATGGATGTTTGCTATTCATAGAGGGCTGAGTGATAATAACAGCATTGTAAGAGGGGGACAGTTGAACCCGGAGGCCTCCACCCCTGTTTAATGATGGGCAGTTTCTTTTCACAAAGATGGCCTCCTTTACTCCTCTCTCAAACCATCGTTCCTCTCTATCAAGGATGTGAATGCTAGGAAAACGCCTTGTATCTGTGACTTTCCTTCCCTCCAGTGATTACGGTGACATTCTCTACATGAACTGCTCCTACAAGCACCCTGCGGATGTTGGATGTTGTCTATCATGGTGCACTAAGATTCATAACTGGCTGTGATTATCGTACCCACCACTGCACCCTGTATTCACTGGTTAACTGGACATCATTAACCTCACGCAGACTCTTCCACTGGTACATTTTCATCTTTAAATCACTTCTTGGTCTGCTGCCCTCATACATCTCCTCCTACATGTCTTTGCGTGAGTGCAGCTACAGTGTGCGCTCTCAGGACATGATTACCTGCAGTGTTCCCTCAGTGAGGACTGAACTTGGAAAAAGGGCCTTCTCCTATTCTGCTCCTGCTTCCTGGAATATCTTACAAAAAGATCTGAAGCTCTCGGCCCTGACCTCTCTAAATGGTTTTCAGAATCTGTTGGAATCCTGGCAAAAAATCAATGCAGATATGTTCCTGTTTTTGATTTTGTACATTTACCTTATAATGTTTTTGCTACTTTTTGGCTACTTTTTCTTTTTCTTTTGTTTTATTGTTTAAAGGTTCAGTATGCAGTTTCTGTAGAACTGCAGCACTTAGAAAAAATTTCAACAAGCAAAGCATTCTGATCCCTCCCCCTCAGAGCCATATATGGCTCTGCCCCCTTGTGGTCTGTTGAAATTTGAATTCAAGCTCTGTTTTTATTGGCTGATTCAAATTCAAGCTCGGTTTTTATTGGCTGGTTACAAACTTTGTTTTTATTGGCTGGAAAATGGCGGGTCACTTTTTCTTTTTAGAAATGCTTATTTACCACCTGGAGAAGCAAGGGGACAATATTTTTTTTTAGTTTTTTCAGAGATTACCTCTCTAACATCAATCTAGTGACAGAGTGAAGAAATATGTTAAAATATATATTGTTTGAAAAGTTACAGACTACATTACAATCTTACATACCCCAGCTTTAATGTATTTGTATCATTGCTGTTCATCATTCTTTAGTTTGTAGCAGGTCGCTTTCGTAAATGAGCCCTCGAGGCTCAATAAGATTTACCTGACTAAAGAAAGGTTGAATGAGTATTGTGAACATCTTCATCCCTGAAAGAGTGACCGCTGGCCTGGAGATGAGTGTAGACCGCAGAGTCCTGACCTGATGATGTTGATCTTCTGTGCTGGGCCATCCTTTTGGCCAGTGGCTGTTTAGTTTCCCCAATATAAGACTGATCACAGCCCTCCTGACACTGAACAGCATACACAATATTACTCTGTTTGTGCCGGGGGACTGGATCTTTGGGATGAACCAGTCTTTGCCGTAATGTATTTTGGGGTTTAAAAGCCACTGGGACGTTGTGTTTAGAAAATAAACGTCTCAATGTCTCTGAAACATTAGTTGCTAATGTTGCTAAACTTCATCGTAAGAAATCCTTCATTTTCTACAGATGATGGCAGTTGGTCATTAATTACGATGAAGTTTTGCAACTTCTTGGTAAACATTTGAGCTCTATGGCTTCAGCTGTGTGTTTTATTTTTGCACAATCTGGGGCAGGCAGCCTGATTTCAGTAAGCCGCTCTCAGCCTGTCCCTCCACCGAGACGGGGAAGCGGCTGGTCGGGTCTGACTGGACGCAGTTGGCCCGGTCAGGATGCCTGTGTTTCGGTTCAGAGAGAGTGGCGTTCCGCTGAAGCCCCGGAGCTCGAATGTTAACATTCGTAAATGTAAACATTTGAGCTCCGTGGCTTCAGTGATGTGTTTTTATTGTTCAATCCGGGGCGGGCGCTCTGATTTTGGTCAGCCGCTCTCAGCCTGGCCCTCCACCGAGACTGGGACGCCGCTGGCCGGGTCGTGATGCCTGTGTTTCAGTTCAGCAAGAGTGGAGTCCCGCTGAAGCCCCGGAGCTCGAATGTCCAACATAAAACTAACTTGACCACGGTTTAATGTGGCGCTATGGCTATGCAGACATTGCACGTTGCTGCCTTGCGGTGATGAGTGTAAAATACTTCCACACAGCGGACCTGTTACGATGAAAAGTTAGCTAGCTGTTAGCTAAGATGCTACTCACTCAGTCCTCACGCTGTAGCTGGCTGCAAACAATGAAATTGTTTTCCTGAATGTGAGGCGGGTCTTATTACTCTGGGTTCATGAGACACGCTTCCGTTCAGGAAATCCATTCCATAGCTTGTAGCCAACGTGCATCATGGGCACCACTTAGAGACAGTAATCCACGCTTTTATTACTTCACGGCTGGATTATTGTAACTCTCTTCTGATCGGAGTTAGTCAGGCCTCATTATCACGGTTGCAGCTGGTACAGAATGCTGCTGCATGATTTTTGACTGGTACATGCAGATGTGAGCACATCACTCCAGTTTTGGTGTCCTCTCATTGGCTTCCTGTCCAGTTTCGAATCCATTTTAAAGTTGTATTGTTTGTTTTTGTCTTTGCATGATCCAAGTCCCTCTTTTCTGTCTGAACTGCTTCACCTTTACATGCCATCACGTGCTCTTAGATCCTCTGATCAGATGTTTTTAGCAGTCCCATAAACCTCTTATAAATCCAGAGGAGACGGGGCCTTTTCAGCACTGGCTCATAAATTGTGGAAAGAGCTGCCACTGAAGGTCAAGCAGGCCCCATCAGTAGCTATGTTTACATGGACATAAGTAATCGGATCAAACGGCCGATCGGATCAAAAGTGCGTCATGTAAACACCCCGGTCGGGTTATTTTTTGTGTATTTGGCGTGATCCGACTTAATTTGCAATCCGTTCGAAACGGGTGGTTTACGCCGATCCGTAGCCCGATGTGTGTGCATGTAAACACATACAGTATTCTGTTCCTTTTATCGGACCGTGCAAAACTGTCCTGACTGCGCATGTGCGCTGCAGCGCACCCCTCCCCTCCTTTCCCAGCGCTCTCATACTGCGAATAGAAAAGACTAAAAGCATGCGTTGCTTGCCTGTAGCTCTATCAGGGAGTGCAGTAGTGCAGTAACAACTCCATCGCCGTCATTACAATCTGGCCGGGTCCAATTTTTGCGCATCTGTTTACTTTTGTCCCGGAAGTAACTTCTTCTTCTGTGGTTTTCACGAAAGCAACTTCCTCTTCGTTTTTTTTTAAAGGGGGAGTGTACCACTCTGCGCATGTCTGTTCTTCTGGTCAGAATAAAAGCCTGCTGCATGTAAACGCTCGTCTTGAACGGATTGTGCCCATGTAAACAGTACTATTTAATTATGCAATCAGAGCACATTTCAATCCGGACACAAAACTTTGCCCATGTAAACATAGCTAGTCTCTGTTTTTAAAACTTGTTTAAAAACACATATTTTTTCATTGGCTTTTAACCTAGAGTGAGTTAGCATCTCTGTCTTAATGTTGTATTCTTTTACTTGTGATGTTCTGATTATTTATATGATTGTTTTTATTGTTTTGTTTTTGTGTTTGTACAGCACTTTGGATGGCTGATATGCTGTATTTTAAATGCTTTATAAATAAATTGGTTAGGGATGGGGCAGATCCGATCCAGTATCGGTATCGGTATCCGATACCAGCATTATTTAAGTATCGGATATCGGATCAAACCTGCCGATACTTTTCCGATCCAGCTTCAAAGAAGTTTTCCAGCTTTAGCAGAGAGCCATGAGCTACTGTTGTTTTTAGTTTTCCAGATTTAGCTGGAAAAGTTTTCCAGCTAAATCTGTTTTCCAGCTATAATCCACTCTCTTATTGGTTAAGGGGAGTGCTGTGTTGTCTTTCCCATCATGCTTAGTGCTTTTTTTGTTTTTTCAGCTGCACCATGAGTAAGGAGGACATGTGTGTGGTATAATTGCCTCCTGTCCTGTGTGCTGTTAAAGTCAGTGGGTTCCCTATTGTAAGGCTTAAAAGTGTCTTCATTGGGTTTATCTTACACAATGTTAAAATGAATAGTTTGGGTGCAAAAGTTTTATTATACAGAGTCACATACCTGAACAGTATCGGATCGAAAAAGTATCGGTATCGGTAGACACTGAGTTAATAAGTATCGGATCGGATCGGAAGTGAGAAATGTGGATCGGTGCATCCCTAGAATAAACATTCTGTCATCATTTCAGGACTCTGGATTTGCCTCTGGCCGTCCTCAACATTTTTGACCTTCAAACAGAGGTCAAAAATGTGTTAGGAATTTTTTTTGTCTCCAAACCCTATGTGCCATTTTTCACCAATTTTATTGTCTGTCCAACAGATCTCACTTGTAAATGAGTCTTCGAGGCTCAATGTGACTTATCTGTTTAAATAAAGGTTGACTGAATGAATGTGTGTATTGAAAGCTAGATTATATTAGGCCCTGTGCTGGTGGAAAGATATGTGTTTTTGGTTGCTATCTATGATCCCGTAACCCTGGTTTTATGTTGTGTATTGAAAGCTAGATTATATTAGGCCCTGTGCTGGTGGAAAGATATGTGTTTTTGGTTGCTATCTATGATCCCGTAACCCTGGTTTTATGTTGTATTTGTTTTTGTGTCCCAAGAAACCAAATCAAGACCAAGTAAAGAAGGGAAAGCTACAGTTACATGACGGAAAAGAGTAGGAATACTGAGTAGGTTTCTCCTGAAGTGTATCTAGGTGTTTAGCTTTAGTCAGGATCCAGGAACCCGACCCTCACTTCTGCTCAGCGCCCTATCTATCCCCAGGCCACAGGTAGGCTTTCATCACTCCGGCTCCAGTTTCCTCCCTCATATAAGCTAACCAGGCCAGGTGAGCTCAAACAGTCCTCCACGCCAGGCTGCCCGCTACTCTCAAAGCTTCTCACACAACAAACACACACTCCAGTGAACACGCAGAATGGAGCCGGAGGCGGACAGCATGCTGCAGGTACCAGAGGAGATCATACAGTTAAGTGGACCGGGCCATCGTTCTGTTCTCTGTGAGCCTCTCCAAACTGTAACCTTAACCCAAGGAGGGGGGCATTTGTCCCTCTTTGTTTCTTCACTCTTTCACCTCCTACCATCTTTCGTGTGTTCAAATATTGGCTGTAGTGCTCCGTCACCCTGGTTGTTTGCTTATTTCTTTGTTTCTTCACTCTTTCACCTCCTACCATCTTTCGTGTGTTCAAATATTGGCTGTAGTGCTCCGTCACCCTGGTTGTTTGCTTATTTTGGTCAAGAATGGAGGGAATGGAACTGCTCACGTTCTGTTCTTTGCACCTTAAGGCTAATAATTACACATATACTAAACAATAAACATGTACCGTAATTAGCAGTATACTGGCATAATTAATGCCAATATTTTCATTGTTTTCTGCTTCTTAATGCTCTACAGAGGAGTTGGTCTAATGTTGGTTCACCGTCCTCAGTTAACTGTAACTCACGATCAAACTAATTATTTTGTTTCTCAGTCGCTTTATCATTTATGATAGATGCCTGGCGCCTTTATTTTTCCCAAAACATAGACGGCTGTGTTATAAAAATATATATATCAGTTGATTAGCGAGTGCTCTGCCCAAGTTGTGTTTATTTAATCTGTAATATTGATCTGGTTGTCAAAGCTGTCCAAGTATATCTAAAGAGGTTTGCTTATCTAAAGAGGAAGGAAACTTCAGCAGATCGATGTGGCCGCAGCAGGCTCGAGATAAGGGTTGAAGTTTGATAACGAGTTTGATTTTTATCTGTTGAAGCTAAACTGTGAACGTATTTCACAATTATTATGCATCAAATGGTTTTTTACTAATTTTCCTGAGCTGAAGTCAAAAAGTAAAACTATCATCCCTTAAGGAAATGCATATCCCCATCATGTTGCACACCAGCATTTAGCTCTTTTAGTATAGGTTTAGGATGACTCTCAGCTACTACCACACCAAGTTTCAGCTTAATAGCTGTAAAATTGGTAAAAAGTGGTAATGAAATATATGATAACAATGAAAAATGAATTTAATGACTATTCTGTGAATGTGGGATCAAACCTGGCAAAAACAATACCAAAAGTTGATAAAAACATGAGCTACTTACTTAATGATCATAAAAATACTATGTTTCTATATGAAACTGATAAAGATGAAATAATGATGGTCACCAAAAAAAATTCTGATAAAAGATCTAAGGATTGACATGGACATGTTGGTTGTAAAAGACATAATGTCTTATGTCCTTGAACCGTTCACGTATATATGTAATTTGTCTTTTTCAACTGGTATTTTTCCAGATAATATGAAGGTAGCAAAGGTTGTCCCTATTTTCAAGAATGGTGATAAGTCTATATTCAATAATTATAGACCAATTTCCTTATTACCACAATTTTCTAAAATTCTTGAAAAATTATTTGTGATTAGATTAGACAAATTTCTTGATGACTATAACATTTTAACTAACAGCCAATATGGTTTTAGATCTAAAAACTCTACTTCTATGGCTCTTATGGAATTGACAGAACAAATTTCCACTGCTGTTGATCAAAAGCAACACTGTGTGGGTTTATTTGTTGATCTAAAGAAAGCTTTTGATACAGTTGATCACACTATTCTCCTCGAGAAGTTAAATAAATATGGTATTAGAGGACAGACCTTGAAATGGGTATCTAGCTATTTGGAGGACAGAAGTCAATTTGTACAGATAGACAATACCAGATCAAAACTCAACAGAATCACATGTGGAGTCCCTCAGGGTTCTATACTGGGACCTAAGCTTTTTATTTTGTATATAAATGATTTGGTAAAAGTGTCTGGTATTCTAAGGTGTGTTCTTTTTGCTGATGATACCACCTTCTTTTATTTTGGTTATGATTTGAAACAAATGTTTGAGTTGTTAAAAGAGGAGATCTCAATATTACAAACTTGTTTTAGTTTAGTTATCATTAAATTTAGATAAGACCAACTATATGTTATTTAGCAAAAAGAAAATAGATACATTTTCTATCAAAATTGATGGTGTTGAACTCAGTAGAGTGGATGAGGTGAAGTTTTGGGGTGTAATTGTTGATGAGAGATTGTCGTGGAAACAGCATGTCAATTTTGTTAAAACTAAGTTATCTAAATCTATTGGCGTATTGTATAAACTAAAGGACTTGTTAAATGATAGGGCTCTCTTGGCAGCCAGGGACACTGCATTCAAGTCTAGAGATACTGAGGAGTTGAGAAAGTGCAGGAGAGAACTGGATGATGGCATAAAGAAGGCCAAAGCCGCGTATGCACAGAGGATCGAGGGTCAGTTCATCTCACATGATCCACGGAGCATGTGGCAGGGCATCAAATGCTTAACAGACTACAAGGGCAAAAGCAAACAATGCCCCAGGGACCCATCCCTGCCTGATGCCCTCAATAAGTTTTATGCACGTTTTGAAGATCCAAACAGACCAGCTAGCACCAGACTCACCTCATCACCAGACGAGGAGCACCTCAAAGTGACCGCAGCAGAAGTGAGAGGTAGTCTCAGAAGGATCAACCCTCATAAAGCTACGGGTCCAGACAACATCCCAGGGAAAGTTCTGAAGGAATGTGCGGACCAGCTCTGTGAGGTGCTGGCTGACGTCTTCACCACCTCACTTTCACTGGAGTCAGTTCCCACCTGCCTGAAGACCGCCACCATCATCCCAGTCCCAAAAAGCTCCACAGTGACTGGTCTGAATGACTATAGACCGGTGGCCCTCACCCCGATAGTCGCTAAATGTTTTGAGAAACTGGTCATGTCCCACATCAAGACAACCGTCAACATCAGCGAGGACCCTCATCAATATGCATACCGCGAGAACCGATCAACAGAGGACGCCATCTCCTCTGTGGTCCACACTGCTCTCACCCACCTGGATCAGAAGGACTCATACGTGCGTCTGCTCTTTGTGGACTTCACATCTGCTTTCAACACCATGATCCCCCAAACTCTGATAGACAAACTATCCACACTTGGACTAAGCCCCTCCATCTGTAACTGGGTACTAGACTTCTTAACAAACAGACCACAGTCCGTGAAGATCCACAACTTCTCCTCCTCCACCATCACCCTCAGCACTGGCTCTCCTCAAGGATGTGTGCTGAGCCCTCTTCTGTTCACTCTGCTCACATATGATTGTACAGCCACACATCCAGGCTGTCATATTGTTAAGTTTGCAGATGATACAGCTGTGGTGGGATGCATCACAGATAATGATGAATCCAGCTACAGACAGGAGGTGGAACATCTGGAGAGCTGGTGCAAAGAGAACAACCTTCACATGAATGTGAAGAAGACGAAGGAGATGATTGTGGACTTCAGAAGGAACAAACACACCCACACCCCACTGTATATAGGTGGATCTGCGGTGGAGGTGGTCTCCAGCTACAAGTACCTGGGTGTACACTTGAATGATAACCTCAGCTGGAGCAACAACACCACCAGCCTGATCAAGAAAGGTCATCAGAGACTCTACTTCCTCAGACGGCTGAGACGAGCTGGTCTGAGAAGCTCAGTCCTCAACTCCTTCTACAGGTGTGCAGTGGAGAGCATCCTGTGCTCCAGCATCAATGTGTGGCATGGAGGCTGCACAGTTGCAGAGAGGAAAGCTCTACAGAGAGTGGTGAAGGCTGCACAGAAGTCTGTGGGAGTCAGTCTCCCCACCATCACAGACATTTACACCTCCAGATGCAGAAAAAGAGCCACCTGCATCATGAAAGACCTCACTCACCCAGCACACTCACTCTTTGCACCACTCCCCTCGGGACGGAGGTTGAGGAGCATCAAATGTAGAACCACTAGACTGAGGAACAGCTTCTACCCTGAGGCTGTCAGACTCATGAATAAATAAATAATAAGAATAAACACTGCAAAATGTCACATCATGTTGATACTGATCTGTTTCTTGTTGCTGCGTTCATCTGTGACCATCTGCTCATAATGACTCATGTTCGTGCTGCTGTTTATAATGATGTTTTTCTACTACATTAGGGCTTAGTGTATTACTAGCTGATGTCTCTCTTAGTTAATCCTAGATGTTATTATTGTTTTTCTCTTGCATTTGTTGTTGGATGTAACTGGGACCCTGTGTACATAATCTCGTTTTCAACACATGTACTACATGCGGTGCAAATGACAATAAATTCTCTCTGACTCTGACTCTCTGACTCTGACTCTCTGACTCTGACTCTCTGACTCTGACTCTTTATTTGCTATATAACTCAATTTTTGTTCCACATTTAATTTATTGTGTGGAGGTTTGGGGTAAAGCCTGTACAACTATAACAAATTCTAATTTTATTTTGCAGAAAAGAGCGGTGAGAATTATTGCTAGAAAGCCTTATCGTCATCCATCAAATGTATTATTTAAACAACTCAAATTATTGAAATTTTATGAATTGGTAGATTATAATATTTTGTTAGTAATGCATAAGGCTCATAAGAATGTGCTACCCACAAATGTTCAAATGTTTTTCATAAAGAGAGAAAGCCGTTACAGTTTAAAAGGAACTGAAATGTTTGTTAAACCTAGATACTGTATAGGACTAGTTTGAAGGGATGTTTTATTTCGAATAAGGGAGTGGAATTGTGGAATGTTTTGGATAAGGATGTTAAAGATGTAAACTCTGTGATGAAATTCAAAAAAATTATCAAGTCTAAACTGCTAGCAAAATAATGTATTTGTTGATTATTGAGTGTGAAATATTACTAAATTGATCTGTTCTTTTTGGAAGTTATTTGTTTAAATTGATTGTTTGTAAATTGTTTGTTTTGTTTTTTTGGGGAAAAAAAGGGGCAGACAAAATAAGAACATTTTCTTCTTTCTGCCACCTTTCATTTTATGTATTTTGATTTTTTTTTTCATATTTATGAAATGGTTTTTTTTTCATTATCTTTTATGTTGTTTTTTTAATATGAAAAATGAATAAAACTTTAATTAATTTTTTTTAATTGATTAAGGTATAGCCAATTTTGTGTTGGCTAACATTCATTAGATCTGAAAGCCACTTTGAATGGAGTGAACTCCAAAATTTAAACCGTTGTAGAGGAGCATCTAATGGTGAATTTCTTTGTGTTTTATTAATATCCATCCACTGGTTCATGAGATATTTTGCTAACAGACTGATAAACACCCATGCACACAAACAGTTACATTACTGGCGACCTTTCATGGAAGCAGGCACCCAAATCAACTCAAAACAACATTGTTGAGTTGCAGTTTTTACATACATTTGTTCAGTTGTGGGTTTCAATTTGCCACTGATTTCCTGTTACAACACATTTGTGAAGCAGACACTTATTGATCAGCTGGTCCGTTTTTAGGAAATTTCCTGAGAAGTTTTAGAACAGATCCAACCAAGAATGGTGAAGGTCAAACATCCTTGATCTGTAAATACTTAGTTGTTTGAGAGCTGAAAGAAATAAAAATTGGTATTTGCTCTACATCACTCAAAAAACTAAACTAAACACTAGCCAATAGTGTGCTGTCAGCTAGCTGTTGCTACATTGACCAAAATGTAAGAAAAATTAATGAAATTAATGAAAAATTAAGTAGAGTTATTCATTTTGTGATGTAGTTTGAAGGTTATCATTGTTTGAACAAATTGTGAAATAAAGGGCAGATATAATAAGATTTCATCTTCTTTCTGCTCCTTTCATTTTATCCTACTTGTATTCTTGTATCTGATGAAACTGTTTTGTATTGTTCTTTTAAAATGAACGAATAAACATTAAATCAAATCAAATCAAAATGTCCTGTCACATGTACATGTAGCTAGTAGCTAACGAATAGCGTACCTTCAGATAGCTGTTTCTACAATGACCAATCATGTCTTGTCACGTGTACATGTAGCTAGTAGCTATAGCGTACCTTCAGCTAGCTGTTTCTACATTGACCAATCACGTCTTGTCACATTTTTCCCCTATTTATTATTAGACCTTTATTTGTACAGGTTAGTTCCTATTGAGCCTCGAAGAATAATTTACAAGAGACGAGAAAAAGAGAACACAAGGATGGAGGAAGCAACAACAACAACAAAAAAAATATATATATATATCATGTCTCACACCATGTCCTGGCTGGGAAACAGTGTAAAAGATGCAACAACAAAAAAAGGCCTCACAAAGCAGCATCATACAATGACATCATAATACAGTTATGCATAGAGATTGACAAAGGCGATGAGTTATCCATAGGCACTCCAGAAAGTTCCAAAGTTCTGATAAGATGGTACAGTGTCTATCAGTATCATGGTTCTGATAAGGCCACAGATGTCCTTTGGAGGGGTGGGGGCAGGCAGAAGCTTCTAGTTTACCGGTATGTATCTTCCTGGAGCAATTTGAGACAAGTTGGCCAGCAGGGAGGTCAAATTCAGATAAACAATTGTTTGGGTCGCCAGATTCTGTTTTCTGTCTGACTTCAAGTTCTGCTGGTACACTCAATGGCGAATCCAAATAGCCAGATTTGTGGACATCCCACCCGGTCCGTGCTCGATTAGCTTTCTCCAAGATTGAAACCTTCATGCTGGCAGGTTCTAGGGGCCGCAAGTGGCTACTATTCTCAGAAATCACGTCCAGCTTGAGGTTGAGCTCATTAAGCATATGAATCTGAGAGCTCGAGGCACAAATTAATCTTTCACTTAAGGCTGGCAGCTTTACCATGGCTGGAACTGCTGCTGATGTCTTCCTAGTTTGTCGATATCATAGGTATCCTGCTGATTCCAAAAAGCAGAAACCCTCTTATCATAAATCCAATAGTTATCTTCTACGTCCTCCACAGAGAGCACACATCATCTTCCACTCAACCCAGGAATCAATGACATACCCAGCTGCGTGTACAAATAGCTAGCCAATAGCGTGCCTTCAGCTAGCTGTTGCTGCATCGACTAATCACGTATTGTCATGTGTACACGTAGCTAGCCAACAGCGTGCCTTCAGCTAGCTGTTGCTGCATCGACTAATCACATCTTGTCACGTGTACACGTAGCTAGCCAACAGCGTGCCTTCAGCTAGCTGTTGCTAATCACGTCTTGTCACGTGTACACGTAGCTAGCCAACAGCGTGCCTTCAGCTAGCTGTTACTGCATCGACTAATCACATCTTGTCACGTGTACACATAGCTAGCCAACAGCGGGCCTTCAGCTAGCTGTTGCTAATCACGTCTTGTCACGTGTACACGTAGCTAGCCAATAGCGTGCCTTCAGCTAGCTGTTGCTAATCATGTCTTGTCACGTGTACTCGTAGCTAGCCAACAGCGTGCCTTCAGCTAGCTGTTGCTGCATCGACTAATCACGTCTTGTCACGTGTATGGCTAGCCAATAATGTGCCTTCAGCTAGCTGTTGGTGCATCGACTAATCACATCTTGTCACATGTACACGTAGCTAGCCAACAGCGTGCCTTCAGCTAGCTGTTGCTAATCACGTCTTGTCACGTGTACACGTAGCTAGCCAATAGCGTGCCTTCAGCTAGCTGTTGCTAATCACATCTTGTCACATGTACACGTAGCTAGCCAACAGCATGCCTTCAGCTAGCTGTTGCTGCATCAACTAATCACGTCACGTGTATGGCTAGCCAATAATGTGCCTTCAGCTAGCTGTTGCTGCATCAACTAATCACGTCTTGTCACGTGTACAAGTAGCTGGCCAATAATGTACCTTCAGCTAGCTGTTGCTGTGTAGACCAATCACGCCTTGTCATGTGTACAAACAGTTTGCAGATGATGTGCCTTCAACCAGCTACTGCTGCGTCAACCAATCACGTCTTGTCACATGTACACATAGTACGCCAATAGCGTGCCTTCAGCTAGCTGCTACTGTGTCGACCAACCAATGTGTTGTCGTAGTACGCTGATAGTTTGCTTCAGCTAGCTGTTGCTTGACCAATCGCGTCTTGTCAAACCTAATTTAGTGAAAGCTAATTCAGCTAAAAGTTTCCAAAGTTGTCGAAAACGTTAATCTGCTAAACAAAATAATTAGTTCTGCTATTAACTGTTTGCGGATTAGCAGAACTGTGCCCATCACTGCCATGAGATGTTGCTAATCTTTTACTGCAATGATTATCGTCACTCCTGTAATGTAATTTATTTAGTGTTTTTTGTTTGTTTTTGTTTGTTTGTTCTGATTTATTGTGTTAGCAGTCAATGCTTTTACAATTTATAAACTCAAAATTGCACAAAACTTGCTCTAGAGTTCTTGTTACTTTCTCACATTTTGAAAGTGTCCGTACAAAAACAGGTTTTGCTGAATCACGTAAGAAGGTAAAAATGTTCAGTGTTGAGACCGTGTAACATTTTTGAACCAGGCAGAGTGCCTTTTGTCAGACTGACTTACGGTTTTATCAGAAAAGATTTAACTTGCCTTTAATTTCGAACAGTGCAAAGTGGAAATACTGATTTCCGTTGTGCAAACGGAGCAGAGGAAATCAGTAAACAGGAAATTTGTGGTTTGTTGGTAGACCCAGTTTTAACTACTGGATCCACTGCTGTTTTCCTCACTACTTTGTGTTGGAGAGATAAAAAAAAATGTGGGGCATGCCAGTTTTTTCTTTTGTTT
>JBBPBX010017355.1:23637-37915 GCA_038048925.1 Garcialebias charrua
AACAACTTGTTTTTTGCTTCAAACTTCTTTCTGCTAATTTTTACTTGTGCTCCTTTCAGCTTATTTCTGCAAGTTTCAGCTTTGTTCTACTTTTCAGCTACTATTTAGCTGTTTTATGCTAATTTTACCTTTTTGAGCCAGTTCCACATTTTTTGTACCAATTTCTTTATTTTTTCAGCCTAATTCAGCTGAAAAGTACGGAAGGGTATTGCTGTCATCCATGAAATAAAAGAAAACGTTTGAGCTTATGTAGTAATAACGTGATACGTATGTAGTAAGAACGTGATAATATGTAGTAATAACGTGATACGTATGTAGTAATAACGTGATACGTATGTAGTAATAACGTGATAATATGTAGTAATAACGTGATACGTATGTAGTAATAACGTGATACGTATGTAGTAATAACGTGATAATATGTAGTAATAACGTGATACGTATGTAGTAATAATGTGATAAGTATGTAGTAATAATGTGATAATATGTAGTAATAACGTGATACGTATGTAGTAATAACGTGATACGTATAACGTGATGTTATGTAGTAATCACGTTATTACTACATACGTATCACGTTATTACTACATATTATCACGTTATTACTACATACATATCACGTTATTACTCCATAAGCTCGTAAAATTTTATTTCATGGATGACAGCAATACCCTTCCGTAGATTTGTGTTCTCTCCACTTTCTTCTGGTAATTTAAGCTTCTTTTTGCTTCTTTAGCTACTTTTCAGCTGTTTTTTAATATATTTTTTGTGTGCAAATTTCAGCCTTTCTAGATAATTTCCACTTTTCTGCACATTCTGCTTCTTTCAGCCTAATTGGGTACACTAGTGCTCTCTCTACTTCCTTCTGGTAGTTTAAGCTTCTTTCAGCCTTTTCAGCTACCTTTCAGCCATTTCTTGCTAATTTCAGCTTTTTTAGCTAATTTCCTAATTTTTGTGTTAATTTCTGCCCAAATTCAGCCAATATGTGTTCTGCTTTCTTCTGCTTAGGCTTGTTCTTCAATTTCAGCCACATTTCAACACATAGCTAATTTCAGCTGTTTTTCAGCAAGCTCTTCAGCAATAAGCATTCACACTGTGTTTACTAAGCAAATGCAATTCGTCCAGTTAGTTTTGGTAAGACTGCAGCTTTCACTTCCTCTCTCATTCCAAACGAAATGTTGCAGACGTTTCGTGTTCTGACACTTCCTGTTCTCGTCTGCTCAGGTTGAGAACGTCGTGATTCACTCGGCAGACGCTCGTCGTGCGAGGCCTGCTCACCAGCTCGTCTTTGCTCATTGTTCTTCTCTTTATTCGTCTCACCCGAGTGTTTTCCCTCTTCCCGTGCAGAATGCTCCCATTCAAGGCAGCACCGGGTCAGTTTGGCCCAGAGGTCCGGCAGCCCGGCCTGAAGGTGTGGAGGGTGGAGAAGCTGAAGGCGGTGCCGCTGGATCGCTCTGAGGTGGGGGCCTTTTATAACGGGGACTCCTATCTGGTGCTGGAGAACCGTGGCGAGCAGGGAACCGACCTCCACATGTGGCTCGGTGAGACGTTGGTTTTGTTTACTAACTACCGTAAATATTTCACTAACAGAACTCAAGAATATTATTTTGGTTAAAACTTGAATATAATAAATAAATCACCATATCTGTTGGGACTGGACTGAGGTCATATAATGGAACGACCGTCAGCTACTACCACTCCAAATCTTAGCTCAGTATCTGTAAAACTGAGTTATAGTTGTTTTAGTACTGGACAGGTTCGATTGGCTGTGGAGACCAATTTTACGGTGGCCCTAAGGTGTAAATGAACAACATTAAAAAAAACGGAATTACATTTGGAAAAACGAAATTACATTTGAAAAAACAGAATGACGTTTGAAAAAACGGAATTACATTAAGCCATAGCGGAAGTGGCCGAAGCGGAAGTGGCCCGAATCACATTAGAAAAAAACGGAATTACATTTGTAAAAACAGAATGACATTTGGAAAAAAGGAAATTACATTAGTAAAAAACAGAACGATATTAGAAAAAAACAGAATGACATTTGGAAAAAACGAAATTACATTAGTAAAAAACAGAATGATATTAAAAAAAAAAGAATTACATTTGGAAAAACAGAATGACATTTGGAAAAACAGAATGACATTTGGAAAAACAGAATGACATTTGGAAAAACGGAATTACATTAAGACAAACATAATTTTTTTAAAAACTTTATTGACAACATAAAACCGAACACAGTACTAATTTGACTCAAGTCGACTTCAAAACTCATTAGTTTGTAAACGTGCACCAAACAATTACTTTCTGCCAGATTCAATACAATTCCTTCAGTGGTTTGGGAGATATTTTGCTAACAGACAGATTTGGCTCTAACAGTTAATGACAAAGCTTCAAGCAACACTGCCACACATCCTGGTAATGCTCCATGCAGTAGATGTTGGGGGTGAGTCTCAGCTACTACCGCCTCACGTTTGAGCTCAGCGTTTGTAAAACTGACTGAGCTACAACCCTTTTTGTGTTTGCTGTGTTTGTTTAGCTGCGGTGGCCAGTTTTAATCAAGTTAACTCCAAACTTTAAAAAGTTGTAGACATACATCCTATAATTGTTTGTAAAAGTTTTATTGAAGTCCGTCCAGTGGTTCATGAGATATTGTGCTAACAGACAAGCCAATATATAGAGTATATTCCAATCTATTTGTTTGGAACAAATATCTCAAATAACCAGTTAGTTCTCAAAGTATTTCTCTCGGCTACTATCTCACCAAATATTACCGTAACAACCATAAAATTAAAGCTGGGGTATGTAAGATTGTAATGTAGTTGTAACTTTTCAAACAATATATTTTTAACATATTTCTTCACTCTGTCACTATCTACTGACAAACTGATGTTAGACAAAGTAATCTCTGAAAAAAACTATAGTCCCCTTGCTTCTCTATCAGCATTTATAAAAACACTAAAAACACAGAGTGACCAGGACAATGACAGCCAATAAAAACAGAGTTTGTAACCAGCCAATTAAAAACAGAGCTTGAATTTGAATCAGCCAATAAAAACAGAGCTTGAATTTGAATCTCAGCAGAGCCTCCCCCTCAGAGCCATATATGGCTCTGAGGGGGAGGGATCAGAATGCTTTGCCTGTTGAAAATTTTTCTAAGTTCTGCACTCTACAGAAAGTTACACATAGCACCTTTAACTGAGTTACAGCCAATTTTGTGTTTTTTTTAAAGTTCATTAGCCGCAGCAGCCATATTGAATTTGGTTGACTCCCAAAGTTAAACAGTTGTTGCTGATCATTTGATGATTAATTTTTGAGAGTTTCATAAAAATCCAGCATGTGGTTCATAAGATATTTTGCTAACAGACAAAGAAGCGACTGCTCTCAGACACAGGCAAAAACATCATCACCCGCCTCGTCATTTTTTTGTCGGTGGATGATTGAAGGAAGCGCCGTGCCAGCGTGGAAGCTTTCTGTTTCTGCTTCACCCCATCCAAAAAAAGAGGCGCCCGATTCTGGATGCTGGCCCTGGTCCCGGCCCGCTGCTGCGGCTGAATAACCCTGATGCTTAACGGTGATGACACACGAGCCGCGGCGCTGACCCACGAGGAGAGCAAAAAGGACCGATGTAAAGAAGGTGGTCCCATTAAAAATGCAGCAGGAAAGTTACGGCGCTCAAACGCTGCCTTTGTTTCCGGGACGTATCCGGTGCTTCAGGTTACCGTGTTTTTCGGAGTATAGGTCGCACCTTTTTATGTTTTTTTTCAAGGCCTGCGACCTATACTCAGGTGCGACCTATATATGGCTTGTTATCACTTTCGGCGAAACAAATTTTTAAATCCAGCTCATTTCACAATTACGTTCATTTATTAAGGAAAAGTTCAGCTCAGACACATATTTGCTATAATTTTTATCAAACAAATAATTGTTTTTAAGTGTTAATCTTCTTAAAAGCCTTGCTGTGCACTCCTGTGGCAGACATTTGCAGCAGAGCTAAACGTAGGTGCGACCTATACTCCGGTGCGACCTATACTCCGAAAAATACGGTACACCGAGCCAAACGCCACCGCTCGCACGGCGACGTCTTCCTCTCAGCCCTCTGGGTGTTTACAGACGACCACGGAAAAGGAGCTCGACGCCTTTTAGCTGCTTGTGCCACTATTTGCACATGCAAGCGGGGAAAGCGCCGAAGACCACGTTCAGATGAAGAGGGAGCTGTTTGAAGACGTGTCACTTCAGATCAGCCGTTCGCTCGTCAGCGCGGTCAGAATTCACGAATTGAGAGATCCTGCTTGAGACCGAAACAGACTCAAAGTCAGTGTTTTGTGGTCTAGATCAGGGGTCTGCAACCTTTACGATCAAAGGAGCCATTTCTGCCACTTTGTTCACTAAATTAAATGTGTCCAGAGCCACATGTCTGCTACAACTGGGATTCTCAACTGGAGGCCCACAGACCACTTTAAGTTGGCTGGAGGACAATTTTCTTACCAGCATGGTTGTTGGGTAGGAGTAGTTTTCTGGCTATTGTAAAGCTGAAAATATCAAATGATTTGTTGATGTTTTTAGATTTTAAGACCAAAATAAATAAAAAAGATTTTTGTAAAGAAGGAAAAATAATATGTTCTTTCCCAATAAAAAAAAAATAATAATACGTATAACAACTATGCAGGTCAAGGTAAATAATTTTAATTGAGGAAAAATTAAGTATCCTACGTCAAATAAATAAAGTTACAGGTATTGTGACATGATGTTGGAAATTTGCATATTTGTCAGAACATATATATCTTTTATCATTCAACTCTGTTCGTTTTTGCAAAATAAATTATAAATATATTAAAATTTAATTCCAAGTTATGGTAGTTTTTTCTCTGGGACACGCCCCTAAAAATCCGCGCATTTCCGCAAAACGTCATCAGTGACGTGACAACGGGAAGGCACGCTCCAACGCGCATTTAAATAATAATGGCGGAGCATGTCCGATCGCGTTTGAGATCTATCATTTTAAAACAGTAAATCATCCAAAACTCTCATTAATAAACCCTCCCTGAATAAATAAACTTCCTGATGTTACTTGATCGCGCAGACATAATTTAAAAATACATTATTAGAAAAGTGTGTGTGCAACTCATGTTATTTCAGCTATTTTTTTTTTGCAGCAAACAAAAACAACTTATTGTTAGTACTTGAATGTATTAAAGCAATCGAAGGGTTATTATTCATCAAATACAGTTATTGGACACTCGATCAAGGGAAAAGTGATTTAGACACGGTTTAGCTAAGTGAGGATAGCTTCGTGATCTTCTTTGTTCTTGGGCTAAGCTAACAGAGTCCCGATCGCGTTTGAGATCTATCATTTTAAGACAGTAAATCATCCAAAACTCTCATTAATAAACCCTCCCTGAATAAAAAAAACTTACAGATGTTACTTGATCGCGCAGACATAATTTAAAAATACATTATTAGAAAAGTGTGTGTGCTACTGATTCGGCTAGCTTGTTAGCAGCGAACATAAAGAATCTGCCGTGATAATTGGCTTTATACACTCACAGTGTATAAAGTAAAACAACATGAACTCACGTAAAATATATAGTTTATCATCTAAAACACTACACACCTCCGATTATGTTTACACAAAGACTTACTCTTTTCCGGGACAATTTTCAGTTTGTAGCTTCCCTGCGTTGTTTTGACGTGGTAGCTGTGGGACTTTCTTCTGTAGATTTTCTTTTAAAAATAGTAGGAATAGCTAGCCTGGTTGTAACCAGACCCTTGTCCTTCACTTCGCTTTGGACTAGGGTCTGGCATTCCTCCCATTGAAAACGATTTCTCCTGGAGATTTTTGAATGGACCAATCAGAGAACAGAAGGCGGAGTTTTGTTAGTTTAGCCTGGCGAGGTCCAGGCTATCAGATAAATTGCTCAGAAACCACTCGGTGGATATTTTTTCTGCCACCAGTGTGTAATTATATGGCTCTAATTTACTGACTGTTGGCCTAGATAAAACATTTGAGATAAAATTCGATTTTTTATCATTTATTTTCGTAGCGCACCCGAGGCTGTTTGGAAAATGTCAAACCGAAACTATTTAAATCCAGCAGATTTGACCATTTCGTGAATTGATTTAGGAACTGTTAAGCTCAGGAACACTTCTGATATAACGTCAGCTAAGAAATATATTTTTTATCAGCAGAGAAATAATAGTTTTTTACCTTGTTTTATTGAAAATTCCTTCGTGGCGGCAGCCATTTTGAATGACGACGTCAGTCGACGTCGTTCAAAACTCCGCCTTCTGCTCTCTGATTGGTCCGGTCAAAACCTACCGGAGATATCCTTGTCTATGGGACAAGTCCCAGACTGTGCAGTGAACGGTGTTGCCAGATTGGGCGGTTTACCGCCATTTGGGCGGTTTTCACTCTCTACTTAGCGGCTAAAAATAGCTTCGGGCGGGTGGTGATAATTTGGGCGGATTTGGAGTCAGATCGGCGGTTTCTGAGTTAACTATTAAATGAATTTCAAACAATCATTCATCATTATTTCATAGCAAAGCTCCTCTGACCTTTCTCCATCACTGATTGGCTATTGTCATCTGCCAGGGCGATCCCAACAGAGAACTGGTGAGGCAGTTATATGGACACCTCGTTGAGTGGGCAGGTCCGTAGCGGCGGTACGTCAGAGCGGCCGCCATATTGGATGTGGCAGAACTGCCGGTCAACTGATAGAAGGAAACGGACTGAACTTCATAAAGCACCGTTTTACAAAGTGTTTTATGGCTGTCATTCACACACACCGTGTGAATGACATTTGGACATATATTTGGAAAGCAAACATGCACCAAAGACAACATTTATAACTTTTAAAGTGATTAATAAAAATGTTTATTCCTTAAATGTTTAGGTTACAGTATAGGTAAACACTAATTTTGAGTGTTTACAACTAATAACGTGTGTAACACTATTACTGTGATGATAAATATAGAAATATTCATTAGTGAACATTTAATGTGTCTATAATAATCAGGTCCTGAAATGTGACATGTTGATTTTCTTAATAAAGAGCACCAATGATCACATTTAACTGGTTTTGATTAATCACATTGAACAAATAAACGCCGATATATCTTTACAGGAGTTGGGGGTACTGTGTGTGTGTGATTTTATATATATATATATATATATATATATATATATATATATATATATATATATATATATATATATATATATATATATATATATATATATATATATATATACAGGGAACCCTCGAGTTACGTCAGGGATCCGGACCTACGGGTGTGACTTAGGTCGATTCTGTCGTATCTCGCGGACCAAAAACACGTGCCTGTCGTAGGTCCGCATTTCTGACGTAGGTCGAGGCTATACCGTTAACGGAGCGCCGCACACACATTTAACGGCATGAGAATGAACAAGCGGACATCCTGTGCCATAAACATGCACAGAACTTTATTTACAAACACTTAGATAACACATTATACCACACATTCATCCATAAACACACAAAACCAGTACAGCATGTACTGTACAGGTAAAGTACTGTACAGTAATGTTTTTTTCAGCACAGACAAAGCATACAAAATACAAATCTCTTCCTGAACAGTTCTCAGCCATAATCTGCAAATGAGTTCAACCATGAAACATGAACACTTCTCTTTGAGCAGCAGCTGTTAACATCAAAATGCAGCAAATGATAAGGAACTCCCATGCACCAATCATGCACCAAATCAGCCAAATCATCAGAAACATGTTGCAACCATCATGTTTTTGAAACCAGTGCAGTCCATGTGGTGTTTGTGTGCAGTCCATGTGCATGAAAAAGTCCATGAACTCTAAAAAAGCTAGAAGCAGCAGAAAAAGGAAACAAGGAAACAAAATGTCCTTACTTTGACTGAAGTGTAGGTAGACACTGATGTTTTTCTCAAGTTCAAACCTGGATCAGATGGAACTGCTTAGCCAGTGCTCAACCATGAATCAACCATGAACACTCAAGGCACTGTACCCCTCCCCCACCTTGCCGCTTGCCGTAATGACGCACTTTTTTTGCCGTATCTCGATTACATACTTATAATGTATTTCTGTCGTAAGTCCGTTTTTTCGGTCGTATGTCGACGGCATTCTTTCAAAGAGGCCTGTCGTAAGTCCGCGTTGCCGTAGGTCGCAGGTGTCGTAACTCGAGGGTTTCCTGTATATATATAATTTTTTTTGTAAATACAGAAGTAAAAAAAGAAAAAGTCTGTTGGATAAAAGAAGAAGCGTTTCTACAATTTTTTAACCCATCCAGAGGACCTAATTTAACTCTTATCTCCCCCCCCCCCGCTTTGCTGTATGTGATGTGTCACGTGACACTTTCTGATTGGGCGGTTTTTCGGCGGTGTTTAACAGATTTTTGGGCTGGAAAACCTGGATTCTATCTGGCAACACTGGCAGTGAAGGGAAATGAGAATTGAGCGGAGCTGTGCAGGAAGGCGAGGGCCAGGCTAAGGAATAGCATCCTGTTTTAAAAGTCTTCTGAATCTTAATGGTAATCCTAAAGATTCTTTTATACCAGGTGCTGATAACAATCAGCAGTAAAATGGTCGCTGCAGACACACGACTCCTGGAACCCACCGGTCCTTGTCTGGTCCATTCTTGTCGAAGTTTCTCATCTTTTGGAAATTTGTGAAGAATCACTTGTTCACTGCTGATATTAGAACACACAAATGCGCTACAACGTGACGGCATTTTTCAAGTTACACAAATAAAAGAGGCGATCCTTCAGGAAATGAATCTGTATGGCAAGCAGTTAAAAAACACCAGACAAACGGGCAAGGCTCTGCCTTCTGCCCGTTTGTTTTGCGGAAATGCGCAGATTTTTAGGGGCGTGTCCCAGAGAAGAAACTACCATAACTTGGAATGAAATTTTAATATATTTAGTCCAATTATGTCCAATAAAGGGGAAAAATCCATAAACGTGTTCCACCTCCGTATAGGTCGCATCTATTATGCGTCACCGCTGACGCGTCGCGTATGTTACGCGTCACCGCAAATGGCCACAGGAGCGTGCACAGTAGGACTTTAACAAGATTAACACTTAAAAACAATTCTTTGTTTGCTGAAAATTATAGCAAAGATGTGTCTGAGCTGAACTTTTCCTTAATAAATGCACGTAATTGTCAAATCAGCTGGATTTAAAAAAATAGTTTTGCTACGTCGGTGCTGCGAAGCGTGCACGCGCAGCGAGTGGATACGCTTCATTTCTTTAAAATTTAACAAGATAAACAGCTAAAAAAATATTTGCTTGCTGACATTATAGTAAAAGTGTTACTGAGCTTAACTTTTCCTTAATAAATTCACGTAATGGTAAAATCTGCTGGATTTAAATTCTTTCGCTTTGACGTCTTCCAAATGGTCGCGCTCTGCGAAAATAAATGATAAATAAATTGAATTTTAGCTCAAACATCTCCTAAAGCTAACTCATTGTAAATGTCCATCCAGTGATTACTTTCTGTAAGTTTCATCAAAATCTGTCCTGTGGTTCTTGAGCTATTTTGCTAACAGTCAAACACTGAGGTAACAGACCTCCAGAGAGCAAGAGGCCGGGCTGAGACAAAGTGAGTCCGAGCAGAGGAGGCTGCTGTCGGACACATGAGCTGGGAACGGTCGGTGGACCCTAGTGGCCGAAAGTGGTACTGCACCATTTTTTTTGTCAGAATGAATGGAAACTGTCACATCTCAGCCAAAAATTTGTCTAAAAATATGGGGAAAAAATCCCTAAATATGTCGCTCCGCCCTATAAGTCGCAGGACATGAAAATTAGTTTGTTTTTTTTAACTGCGACTTATAGGCCGGAAAATACGGTAATAAAATTCTGTTTAAAATCAGTTTTGATCAAAGCTTAAAAGAGACGCTGCAGAGGGACCAAACGTTTGCGTATTAATGTCAATTTAAAACAGGTGTAAAGGACCAAAATGAGAGTAGGACGTCCGAAAGTAACTTTATGACCCTTTCTGACCCCATGGTGCCCGATTCATGTGCAGTAAAACTGTAGAAAGGTGATGAAAATGGGATTCACGGCTCTTTGAAGGGAGCGGGATTTTGTGGATCTTCATTCCACATATCTTCATTAACAAATTAAAGTTTCAAGAGTTGATCCCAATCAGTGCTTTTAAGAAGAAGGTGAAGATTCTGGAACGAGACTGGACTGTTACTGTTTTCCATCCATCCATCACCCACGTCTTACTTTTTGGGCACAGGGGGTCACTGGTGACATGCTTGTAGTCGAAGTAACTGATTGGATTCATTGGGTTTCATGGACAAATATAACAGAGTATCATCAGCATAACAATGAAAATTTATCCCATGCTGTTTAATAACTTTACCTGATGGAAGCATATACGTACAGTATAAAGTAAAGGGGTTCAAGCACTGAACCCTGAGGAAAGCTTGTCCTGAGCCTGGTTCTGCTGGGTTCTTCTTCCTGGGGGAGTTTTTCCTTTCCACTGTTGCCTTTATGCTCGTTCAGGAATAGAGTTCTGTGATGAAGTTAAAACAAATAATGTTATTAACTGACTCTTTATGTATGTGAATGTTTCTGTTCAGTGTCCTGAGACTTCTGTTATGACTTGGCACTATATAAATAAACTGAATCAAATTGAATCACTGTGTGAGAGGCGGGGGACACTGTGGACAGGTCTCCAGTCCATCACAGGGACACAGAGACAAACGAGACAAACAACCATTCACTCTCTCACTCACACATAGAGACAATTTAGACTTACCAATCAGTCTAACATGCATGTTTCTGGTCTGTGGGAGGAAACCGGAGTGTCACCCATCAAACACCTTGTTTCTTCAGCTAAATTTATTGAAATTCCAGGAATTGGTAGATTATAGTATTTTATCAGTTATGTATAGGGCTCATAATAACACATTACCTTTAAATATCCAAAGACATTTTATAAAAAGACAAAGTTATTACAATCTCAAAGGGACAGAGATATTCATCAAACCACAATTCAGAACCAGCTTAAAGGGACGGTCTACCTCAATTCAGGGAGTTGGATTGTGGAATGTTCTGGAGAGTGATGTTAAAAATGCAAAATCAATGTATACATTTAAGAAAAAGGTCAAAAAGGACTTGCTCAAAAACTATATATGATGTAGCTTAGTGTGTTTGTGTATTACAGTTAGAAAAATTAAGTAGAGTTATTCATTTTGTGATGTAGTTTGAAGGTTATCATTGTTTGAACAAACTGTGAAATAAGGGGCAGATATAATAAGATTTCATCTTCTTTCTGCTCCTTTCATTTTATCCTACTTGTATTCTTGTATCTGATGAAACTTTTTTGTATCGTTCTTTTAAAATGAATAAATAAACGTCAAAATCAAACATGTAAACTCCACCCAGAAAGGCCCACTGGTCGAGATTCGATCCTGTGACCTTCTTGCTGAGAGGCAGCAGCTCTACAACCGTGCCACCTTACCTAAATCATCAGGATATAAAAAAAATTTAAAAAAAGTACAGCTGCAAATAACTTGCATCATTATTTTAGTTTATGTGACATTTTCGGAATAGCATAAGTACAATGGGGCTGAATATAAAAATTGAATAATTTTGGACCAAAACTAGAGCCTTGTGGTACTCCACACCAAACGCTTGCTTTGTTAGATTTTAAATCCCTAAAAGACACTAAAAACTGTTTATATTGCATGTTCCCAGACAATTTAAAACTGGATCAGATGAGCCAACACATTTTTGCCAGGAGAAAACCCCCACGCATGCCTAACTTCTTGGCCTAACATGCTCCTCTTGTCTGCTTCGTTTATACAGATGTCATTTGAGTTTCTTATGTGCTTATATGTTTAATTGTTTTAAATTGTTTTTAAGCAGTTTGTGTGGTGGTGGTGTGTACTGTTGCCTTGGGCCACATCTTGTAATCTTAACGGGACTCACCTGGTTAAATAAAGGTAGAAGAAAATAATATTACAGCCCAAAAGATCACTGGTGGCCCCCAGCCCTCTCTGGGTGACATCGCAGTTCACACCACCATTGCAGAGCCACAAACACCGTCCCTGAAAACATCCACAGAAGCACAGTCGATGGTGTTTTCTATTCTGAGATTAAATTACGCCAGCTGTGCTCCCAGCCTGACGTACAGAGAGCAGGATCAGGAAACACCAACCGAACAGGAAGTCTTAACTACGGTAGTTTGGTCATTCTTTAATGTCACTGTTTTTTTTCTCCAGGAGAGAAGTCGTCTCGTGACGAGCAGGTGGCGTGCGCCATGCTGGCCACGCAGCTGGACAACTTCCTGGGCGGAGACCCCATCCAGCACAGGCAGGTCCAGGGTTTCGAGACCCCCGAGTTCATGGAGCTCTTCCCCAGAGGGGTCAGCTACAAGGTGAGCAAGAACAGGGAGATGTTAAAGAAAATGGAAAGGTCAAAGTTTATGCTACAATCCAGGTAAAAAATCCAACAAAGTTCAGTCAGGTCCTCTGGACGAGTTTCTTTGTGGTGAAACGTTCCACCCTTCATCCAAAGGACTTCATCAGTCCAAGGAGCTACAACAAACTCAGTCTCATATAGTGGCTCACTCAAGTAGTGGACCAACCAGTTGTATGGTGATAAGATGGTTTCTGGAGTCCACCCTCTCCCCCGTCGACTCCTCTGAGTTTATTGTGGCTCCTCGGACTGATGAAGTCCTTTGGATGAAGGACGAAATGTTTCAACACACGTAAACCATCCAGAGGGTCTGACTTAACTTTGTTAGAGAAAAGGAAAAGCAGCAGAATATCTTTGTTGGTTGAAAATGTGAAAAATCCTCAAAGTTTTTCGTCTTTTTCCTACTAAAAGACTCAAACGAGGTCAAAAACACATTTTTATTACTTTCGTGAGCACTTCACTGTTTTCAGATATTTCAACTGCTCTGGGTCTTAAAGGTCAGAAACATGGGATTCAAGCCAACAATGTTCAGTCAGTTCATCTGGACAGTTTATTTTTTTTGTTGAGAGACGTTTCGCCCTCCATCCAGAGGGCTTCATCAGTCTCAGGAGTCACAAACAAACTGTTTCCCCACCAAGCCGTACACTCCTACAGTGGACCAACCAGTTTGCTGGAGATAAGATGGCTTCTGGGGGATATCCACTCTGTCCTCTCATCCTCGCCCTTCGGATGGAGGGCGAAACGTCTCTCAACAAAATAAAAGAAACTGTCCAAATGACCTGACTGACTATTATTGGATTTTTTACCTGGATGACTGAGCATGAACTTTGATGTCTTGAGCCGCTTTGGCTATGTCTGGGAGGAGTCGACGGGGGAGAAAACAGCACCCAGAAACCATCTTATGGTTGGTCCACTAAAGGAGTGTACTGTTTAGTGGGGAAACTGTTTACTTGTGACTGCTCAGATCGATTACGGTAAGCCCTCTGGATGGAGGGTGAAACGTCTCAACAAAAATAAGAAACTGTCCAGATGACCTGATTGAACATTATTGGATTTTGTACCTGGATTAGTGAACAAGAACATTGATGGGATTCAATGGAAACATAAAAAAGGTTTAGTACTGTAGCTTTTTGAACCTAAATAAAATGTGGAGATTGGAGTTGTTGTAAAACCACCTCTGTCCCGAACCTGCTCGACCGACTTAAACAAAACAATTCCTCCAAAATGAGGTCGTTAAACAGTGGTTCTCAAACTGGGGTCCCCGAGCCGGTGCATGGGGGTCCACAAAAATAATTATTATTATTATTAATATTATTTTACAAGCATAACAACCTGTTAAAATATGCCTAAATGCAGGAAATTACATCTACTTTATTGAAAATTTTCTGGGGGAGGACCCCCCACCCACTGGCCTGCCCACTACAGTATATGCGTTCCAGCACCAGTTGGTTTACAAATTAAACCCTGTTACTTGGTCTGACTACTGCTGTTATGATTCTGTTTGGTTTATATAAACAGTTTGTAATAATTTGAAGAAGTGACAACACATTTATTATGTTCATCATGTGAACAGGTAAAGTTATAAAGTGGTTTTTGATGCTGTTAATTTTCTCAAAACTGTAATTTTTGGAAGTTAAAATTGAAAATTTTGTTGTGTCTTGAATGACAAATATTCCATGTTTAAAGCATAAAAATTGTATTAACACTATTAAAGAGCAGGTCTAAAGTAATTATGTTACACAAATATTTCCATTGCATTAAAAAGACAATTGAAGACAGTTTTTTAAAATTAATTTCATTAAAACATGACGATAAAAAACTAAACTAAACACAAGATGTAT
>JBBPBX010017356.1:0-46958 GCA_038048925.1 Garcialebias charrua
AAAGGTTCCACCTTAGATCACGTTTCACATTATAAGGCAGAAATTAAGTAAACACAATCTTAGAATATAATAGGTGTAATTAATAGGTGTAATACTGATAGAAATATATTTCACCAGGCAGCACTAATCGAGTCTGAGTTTGCTTGAGAATAAACGGTTTTCCTTCGAGAGCTTCTATGGATGTAACGAGGTCTACGCAGAAGTCCCAGTTGTTTGATGGTGGAAATAGAAAGAGGAATGGAGCAGTTGTTAAGTTCAAACAACTGCGAAGCGGAATACGTCAACATCCACGAGCCGGTGGAGGCTAGCACAGAGCTAGCCGCTAGCAGCAGGCCCACGGCTCCGAAAAAGATATACAAGAAGCAGAGAGATGTAACTCGAACGAGCATTACCTTAAAGGAGTACAGGAGAGAGTCCAGAACAGTCCAAAGGACACAGGAAGTTGAGAGAGGCAGCAGGTAAGCGAACAATAAGTGCAGCTACGTGGTTCTCGAAGCTAAATTCGTGTTGAAGCTAGCGGGAGCTAGCAGCTCCTACTATTAAAATTCCGGTTTGACTAGTAAAGTTTGCTATCTAATGAATCCAGCAAACAAGTCAAATCTTGGCTTCGCCATGGTCTCCCATCCTGAGCAAGCACAATGGCATCAGTGGAAAGGAAAAACTCCCTTTTAGAAGGAAGAAACCTTTAGCAGACCCAGGCTCAGGACAAGCGGTCATCTGCTTTGACCGGCAACTTATAATGTTTGCAGATCCACAACGCAGTCAGAAAAGACAGTTGCTCTAAAACTAACTAACTAAAACACAAAACTTAATCACAGAAAGGTAGAAATGTCCGCGTCCGTTCACACAGGTGCTGTACACAGGCTTGCGCCTGCCGCACTCTGCGTTCAAGAAAGGTAGAAAGGTTCAAAGAAAGGTAGAAATGTCCGCGTCCGCACGTACAGGTGCTGTACACAGGCTTGACGCCTGTCGCACTCTGCGTTCAAGAAAGGTAGAAATGTCCGCGTCCGCTCGTACAGGTGCTGTACACAGGCTTTACGCCTGTCGCACTCTGCAATCGAGAAAGGTAGAAATGTCCAACAAGGCTCGGTGAAAAAAACAGCAGAAAGTAATAAAAAAGGCTTCAAAAAGCAAAACGTACGAGGAGCAGTGGCAGCCAAGGTGTGCCCGCGTCCACTTCTTCCACAGTATTCGTTGTACAATTACAGCTGGTTCCAGCATTTTAGTGGTGAAAATTAGAAGTGTTTATATCAGTGCATCATGGGACAATTATCACAGATATTGATAGTTCCCCAAACGTCTGTCAGCCTAAAATATTGACACTACCAATATATTGGTCGAGCTCTAATCACTACAATGATAAATCACTACGTCCTTGCTATGGAAGTTTTGTACATGCTTGAAACCACTGTGGACCTCTCTTGCATGTGTTCCAAATAAAAGCCTGAAGATCTCACCAAGCAAAGACCATCAACATTCTGGTATACTTTTTATTCCATAGTGGGTGTCACCATCCTTAGCCAAGAAGAAATATGACTGTGAGAGGACAGGAGATAGGAGAAAGGAATATAAGGAGATGGGACGTAGAGCAAAGAGGGAAGTAGCTAAGGCAAAGCAGAGGGCGTACAATGAGTTGTATGGGAGACTGGACACTAAAGAGGGCGAGAAGGACTTGTACCGATTGGCAAGACAGAGGGATCAGGCTGGAAAGGATGTGCAGCAGGTTAGGCTTATTAAAGATGGGAATGGGAATGTTCTAACAAGTGAGGAGAGTGTGATGGGAAGATGGAAGGATTACTTTGAGGAGCTAATGAATGAAGAGAATGAAAGAGAAAGAAGAGTGGAGGTCATAGAAACTGTGGACCAGGAAGTGGGAAAGATTAGTGAGGGTGAAGTCCGGAAAGCTCTGAAAAGAATGAAGAAGGGGAAGGCAGTAGGACCTGATGACATACCAGTGGAGGTTTGGAAATGTCTTGGAGAGATGGCAGTGAGGTTTTTGACTCAAATATTTAATGGAATATTTGAGGGTGAGAAAATGCCTGAAGAATGGAGAAGAAGTGTGCTGGTTCCCATTTTTAAGAACAAGGGTGATGTACAGAGTTGTAGCAACTACAGGGGAATTAAGTTGATGAGCCACACGATGAAGATCTGGGAGAGAGTTGTGGAAGCAAGACTTAGACAAGAGGTGACTATCTGTGAGCAGCAGTATGGTTTCATGCCAAGAAAGAGCACCACAGATGCCATCTTTGCTTTGAGGATGTTGATAGAGAAGTACAGAGAGGGTCAGAAAGAACTCCATTGTGTGTTTGTGGATTTAGAAAAAGCATATGACAGGGTGCCAAGAGAGGAGGTGTGGTATTGCATGAGGAAATCTGGAGTGGCAGAAAAGTATGTTAGACTGGTACAGGACATGTATGAGGACAGCAGGACATGTATGAGGACAGCAGGACATGTATGAAGACAGCAGGACAGTGGTGAGATGTGCTGTAGTCAAAGTCAACTTTATTGTCAGATCTGCAATATGTACTGTACAGGACATACACAGGACCGAAATTGCGTTTCTCTCAGTCCCTCGGTGCAACAGTAAACATCTAAACATTGAAACACTGAAACATATAATAATTGACATAAGCATAAAATAGTAAAACTAACACTGTCCTGAGTTTTTGCATAGTGGTATAAGAGTATGAAAATTTACACCAACTCTAAAACTAAAACATTAAACATTTAATGAACATAATACTGTCCTGAGTTTTTGCATACTAGTATAAAAAAAGAGTATAAAAAGTATAACTAAAATAAACTAAAGGTTTCTAGCATTGACATTTGCAAAGTGGCAAAGCAGCGTATGAGTTAATGTACACAGTATATGTATGAGGTAGTAGTTGATGTTGTTATAGAGGCAAAAAGTGGCATATGCAGTAAGGCACATTGGGCATCCCTAAATAAGACCGTTCAGAGCACACTGTATATGTATCAGCAGTGGTGTAGATATTAGAGTAGTGTAAATGTAAACAGTAGTAATTAAATGTAAGCAGTAGTAATAAAAGTAAACAGTATTAATAAATGTAAACAGAGAATGTAAACAGTATTATGACTATAGGCAGTGATGTAATACAAACATTAGTGCAAGTATGAGAAGTAGTGCAAACTGTATGAGCACATGACCGAGAGTTTAGTGAATAACCCGTTTGATGACACAGAGTCCAGTGTTAAAATCTTTGTGTTGTGTGGTAATGTGTGAGAAAGTTTTAGTGTTAAGGCAGTTCAAATGGGAGGGGAGGCAGAGCAGGCAGAGTGTTTAGCATCCTGACTGCCTGATGAACAGAGCTGTCTCTCAGTCTGCTGGTTCGAGCCTGGAGACTCCTCAGTCTCCTCCCTGATGGCAGCAGTCTAAAGCGGCTGTGTAGTGGGTGTGTGGGATCACCTGCCATGCAGTGGGCTTTCCGAGTGAGGCGTTTGCTGTGTAAGTCCTGCAGTGAGGGCAAGGAGGTGCCCACGATCTTCTCAGCTGCTCTCACAATGCGCTGGAGGCTCTTGCGGCAGGATGCAGTACATGCACCAAACCACACAGTGATGCAGCTGGTCAGGACACTTTCTATGGCACCTCTGTAGAAGGTGCACATGATGGGGGTTGAAGCTCCAGCCCTTTTCAGCTTGCGGAGAAAGTAGAGACGCTGGTGAGCCTTCTTGGCCAGTGCTGCAGTGTTCCTGCTCCAGGACAGGTCCTTTGAGACGTGCACTCCCAGGAACTTGGTGCTGTCTACTCTCTCCACTGCGGTGCTGTTGATGGTCAGAGGGGCATGTTGGGCATCCCTCTTCCTGAAGTCCACAACAATCTCCTTTGTCTTCTCCACGTTGAGAGTGAGATTGTTGTGTCCGCACCACAAGGCCAGGCGGCTCACCTCGTTCCTGTAGTCCGTCTCATCGTTGTTGCTGATGAGACCCACCACTGTTGTGTCGTCCGCAAACTTGATGAAGTGGTTGGAGCTGTACGATGGTGTGCAGTCGTGTGTTAGCAGGGTGAATAGAAGGGGGCTCAGCACACATCCTTGTGGGGCCCCTGTGTTCAATGTGATGGTGCTAGATGTGTTACTCCCGACCCGCACTGTCTGTGGTCTCCCGGTCAGGAAGTCTAGCAGCCAGTTACACATTGAGGTGTTCAGCCCCAGACTGTCCAGTTTAAGGATGAGCTGTTGGGGGATGATGGTGTTGAATGCTGAGCTGAAGTCAATGAACAGCATTCTAACATAGGAGTCCTTCGTGTCCAGATGTGTGAGAGCTGTGTGAAGGGCAGAGGAGATGGCATCGTCGGTTGAGCGATTAGGCCGATATGCAAATTGGAAGGGATCCAGGGAGGCAGGGAGGACAGATGTGATGCTTTTCATGACTAGCCGTTCAAAGCACTTCATCAGGATGGGGGTGAGTGCTACTGGGCGATAGTCATTGAGGCATGCGGGCGTTGCCTTCTTTGGGACAGGGATGATGGTGGTGGCTTTGAAACAGGTGGGGACGATGGCCTGGCTCAGTGAGATGTTAAAGATGTCCGTGAAGACCGCTGCGAGTTCCCCTGCACAGTCCTTCAGCACACGACCAGGTATGTTGTCAGGACCAGAGGCCTTCCGGGCGTTAATCTTGATGAATGATCGCCTTACGCTGTCTGAGGACAGCGTCAGCACCTGGCCATCAGGAGAGGGGGGGAGTTTATGTGCTGGTGTGCTGTTACTTGTCTCGAACCGAGCAAAGAACTCATTCAGTTCATTCAGCGCAGAGGCTGAGCTGTCACAGGTCTGGGGGGATGGTTTGTAGTTTGTGATGGTCTGTATTCCCTGCCACAGACTGCGTGTATCCCTGCTGTCCTTGAAACGGTGAGCTATTTTCCCGGAATACTGCCTCTTTGCCTTTCTGATGCCCCAGTCCAGGTTGTTTCTGGCTGCCCTCAGGCCCACCTGATCTCCCGCTTTGAAGGCAGCATTCCTGGCTTTCAGGAGTCTGTGAACCTCAGCTGTCAGCCATGGCTTCTGGTTAGCCCGAACAGTGATGGTTTTAAGGTTGGTTACATCATCAATGCACTTGGTGATGTATGAACATACAGTGTCTGAGTACTCCTGGAGACATGTGGTGTTGTTTGTGGTAGCAGCTTCTTTGAACATACTCCAATCTGTGGTGTCAAAACAGTCCTGGAGTGCCTCTGAAGACCCCTCTGGCCACACTCGTATCTGCTTGCGGACTGGTTTTGTGACTTTCACCAGTGGCCTGTATGCTGGCTTTAGCATAACACAGATATGGTCAGAAGCACCAATGTGGGGGAGGGGGATGGCTCTGTAGGAATTTTTCATGGTGGTGTAAACCTGGTCCAGGGTGTTGTTTCCTCTTGTTGCAAAGTTTATGTTTCTGTATGTTTTTGGAAGAACACTCTTTAAATCTGCTTGGTTGAAATCACCAGCCGTGATGAGAAAAGCATCAGGGTGGGCTGTTTGTTGCTCACTGATGTGCACATATAGTTCATTTAGTGCCTCACCTCTATCTTTGCTGTTGGAGCTTGGAGGGATATATACAGCAACAATCATAACAGCTGTAAACTCCCTCGGTAAGTAGAACGGTCTGCATTTAATAGTCATAAACTCCACAAAAGGTGAGCAGTGTTTGTAGACCACAGCAGCATCACGACACCATGCGTTGTTGATGTAAACACAGAGCCCGCCTCCGCGAGTCTTACCTCCCTTGATGAAAGCTCGGTCCGCTCTGTAGCATGTTAGCTGCTCCAGCTGAATAGCATGGTCCGGAACGTTGTTGTTAAGCCACGTTTCCGTGAATACAAACACACAACAGTCTCTCACAGTCTTTTGTGTCGTTCGTAGCAGGCGTATATAATCCAATTTGTTGTCCAAGGAGCGCACGTTAGCCAGAACCATGGATGGAATAGCCGGCCTGTGTGGGCTAGCTGCTAGCCTAGCTCTGATACCTCCACGTTTACCCCGCTTCTGTTTCCTGTCACGCCGCTTGTGGCGTTTCCACGGCGGGCGCGGTGAAGCGTCACGCCGCTTGTGGCACTTCCACGGCGGGCGCGATGAAGGGAAGCTCGGGGCTGGCTTCCAGAGCAGCTCGCAGTCACGAAGCTCACGTAACTCCTCCTCGAGCTCATTTAGCTTCTCCTGGAGTTCGCTGTTTATTCCCAAATGAGCGGTTTTTCCGACATCAAGCAGGAATTCACGGCTATACTTGCGTTCTTGAACACGTAGACAAGACAAAGACGTGCCGGCAAATTGCGGCGTGCAGGACAAAACAGACGAAAGCACCGTGTTGCTGGGAGAGAGAGAAGCCGCAACGTTTGCACGCGCCGCCATCTTGGAACCATCGTAGTGACAGAACGTAGGAGTGACAGATAGCTTCAAGGGGGAGGTGGGATTGCATCAAGGATCGGCTCTGAGCCCCTTCTTGTTTGCTCTGGTGATGGACCGACTAACAGATGAGGTCAGGCAGGAATCCCCATGGACTATGATGTTTGCAGATGACATTGTGATCTGTGGTGAGAACAGGGAACAGGTGGAAGAGAACTTGGAGAGGTGGAGGTATTCACTTGAAAGAAGAGGAATGAAAGTCAGCCGTAGTAAGACAGAGTACATGTGTGTGAATGAGAGGGAGGCCAGTGGAACAGTGAGGCTACAAGGAGCAGAGGTCACAAAGGTGCAGGACTTCAAGTACTTGGGGTCCACTGTCCAGGAAAATGGGGAATGTGGTAAAGAGGTGAAAAAGAGAGTCCAGGCAGGATGGAGTGGATGGAGAAAAGTTTCAGGAGTGATTTGTGACAAAAAGGTGTCAGCAAAGGTCAAAGGAAAAGTTTACAAGACAGTGGTGAGACCAGCTATGTTGTATGGTCTGGAGACAGTGGCACTGACAAAAAGACAGGAGAAAGAACTGGAAGTGGCAGAAATGAAGATGCTGAGGTTCTCCTTAGGAGTGACAAGGATGGATAAGATCAGGAATGAGATCATCAGAGGTACAGCACATGTTGAACAACTGGGAGATAAAGTTAGGGAGGCCAGACTGAGATGGTTTGGACATGTCCAGAGGAGGGACAGTGGGTATATTGGTAGAAGGATGTTAGAAATGCAGCTGCCAGGAAAAAGAGAAATAGGTAGGCCAAAGAGGAGATACCGTATTCTCCGGCCTATAAGTCGCACCTTTTTGCCTACATTTCTAAGCCCTGCGACTTAAAGGCCAGTGCGAGTTATACGTGGATTTTTCTTCTTTTTTTTTCACTTTGGTCAAAAAAATAGTCACTTAATTTAACGGTTTTTAACCGTCAAGGTGCATTTAGCAAGAAAAGTTAAACTGAGACACACTTTTACTATAATGTCAGCTAACAAAAATATATTTTTTATGTGTTTATCTTTAAAGATCAAAGAGATGCAGGTCTGTTTGCTGCTCTGCAGGTCTGTTGTTGCTGCACGTGCTCGTTTTGTGCCGTGAGGTGCGACTTATAGGCCAGTGCGACTTATACGTGGATTTTTCGGTTTTGTTGGACATAATTGGACTGGTGCAACTTATACTCCGGTGCGACTTATAGGTCGGAGAATACGGGTATATGGATGCAGTTAGAGAGGACATGAAGGTAGTTGGAGTGAGGACAGAGGATGCAGAGGACAGAGTGAGGTGGAGGAGGATGACTCGCTGTGGCGACCCCTGAAGAGGGAAAAGCAAGAAGAAGAAGGGTGTCAACATCCAGTGTGAGTGGGGCTTTTCAGCTCCAGAGAATACCTCATTTATTGTGAAAGAATATTATGGAGTTGAATTACAGAGCAGTAGTTTGTTTAAAGCATATTTTATGTTGCATTTTATTTACCCCCATACTGCAGTGCTTGTAAAGCATTGACTTGAGATTCAGCAGAGTACATTCAGAACTACAGTTATGTTGTCCATCAGGCTGGAGATGGTTTGGCTTGAGGAACTACTTGTTCTTTTTCAATGTTTAAACATGATATTTTGCCAAATCTCTAAGTGTTGGCTAACAATCAACAGAATGTAACCCTTTATGCACATTACTGTAACCTAGTTATTGTTTATGCAGCTGCCTCAGCTAGATCCACTCTGTGCAGCGTCTCTAGTTGTCTAAACCACAGGTTTCCAGCTATCCTGCATGTTTTCATAATGTTTTCATCATCCGTTGCCTCAGTCGTTATAATCATCATGCTGCTAACGGGACCACACTGCTAAAAGGACCACATTGCTAGCAGTACCATGCTGCAAACAAGACACGCTGCTAATACAACCACATTGCTAATAAGACCACACTGCTAACAGAACCATACTGCTAAAAGGACCGCACTGCTAACAGAATTACACTGCTAACAGTACTACACTGTTAACAGAACCACACTGCTTAAAGGACCACACTGCTAACAGAACCACACTGCTAACAGAACCACACCGCTAACAGAACCACACTGCTAACAGAACCACACTGCTAACAGAACCACACTGCTAACAGAACCACACTGCTAAAAGGACCATGCTACAGAACCTAGCTAACAGGACCACACTGCTAACAGAACCACACTGCTAACAGGACCACACTGCTAACAGGACCACACTGCTAACAGAACCATGCTGCTAACAGAACCACACTGCTAAAAGGACCATGCTACAGAACCTTGCAGCTAACAGGACCACACTGCTAACAGAACCACACTGCTAACAGGACCACACTGCTAACAGAAACACACTGCTAACAGAATCATGCTGCTAACAGAACCATGCTGCTAACAGAAATACACTGCTAACAGAATCATGCTGCTAACAGAACCATGCTGCTAACAGAAACACACTGCTAACAGGACCACACTGCTAACAGGACCACACTGCTAACACAACCATGCTGCTAACAGAAACACACTGCTAACAGGACCACACTGCTAACAGAACCATGCTGCTAACAGAAACACACTGCTAACAGAATCATGCTGCTAACAGAACCGCACTGCTAACAGAATCATGCTGCTAACAGAAACACACTGCTAACAGAATCATGCTGCTAACAGAAACACACTGCTAACAGAATCATGCTGCTAACAGAACCGCACTGCTAACAGAACCACACTGCTAACAGAATCATGCTGCTAACAGAACCGCACTGCTAACAGAATCATGCTGCTAACAGAAACACACTGCTAACAGAATCATGCAGCTAACAGATCCATGCAGCTAACAGAACCATGCTGCTAACAGAACCATGCAGCTAACAGAACCACACTGCTAACAGATCCATGCAGCTAACAGAACCACACTGCTAACAGAATCATGCTGCTAACAGAAACACACTGCTAACAGAATCATGCTGCTAACAGAACCGCACTGCTAACAGAATCATGCTGCTAACAGAAACACACTGCTAACAGAAACACACTGCTAACAGGACCACACTGCTAACAGAACCACACTGCTAACAGGACCACACTGCTAACAGGACCACACTGCTAACACAACCATGCTGCTAACAGAAACACACTGCTAACAGAATCATGCTGCTAACAGAACCACACTGCTAACAGAATCATGCTGCTAACAGAAACACACTGCTAACAGAATAATACAGCTAACAGAAACACACTGCTAACAGAATCATGCTGCTAACAGAACCGCACTGCTAACAGAACCACACTGCTAACAGAATCATGCTGCTAACAGAACCGCACTGCTAACAGAATCATGCTGCTAACAGAAACACACTGCTAACAGAATCATGCTGCTAACAGAACCGCACTGCTAACAGAATCATGCAGCTAACAGATCCATGCAGCTAACAGAACCATGCTGCTAACAGAACCATGCAGCTAACAGAACCACACTGCTAACAGATCCATGCAGCTAACAGAACCACACTGCTAACAGAATCATGCTGCTAACAGAAACACACTGCTAACAGAATCATGCTGCTAACAGAACCGCACTGCTAACAGAATCATGCTGCTAACAGAAACACACTGCTAACAGAAACACGCTGCTAACAGAATCATGCTGCTAACAGAACCGCACTGCTAACAGAACCATGCTGCTAACAGAACCATGCAGCTAACAGAATCACACTGCTAACATCCATGCAGCTAACAGATCCATGCTGCTAACAGATCCATGCAGCTAACAGATCCATGCAGCTAACAGATCCATGCAGCTAACAGGTCCATGCAGCTAACAGAACCATGCAGCTAACAGAACCATGCAGCTAACAGAACCATGCTGCTATCAGAACCATGCTGCTAACAGATCCATGCAGCTAACAGATCCATGCAGCTAACAGAACCATACAGCTAACAGAACCATGCAGCTAACAGAACCATGCTGCTAACAGAACCATGCAGCTAACAGAACCACACCGCTAACAGATCCACGCAGCTAACAGAACCATGCAGCTAACAGAACCATGTTGCTAACAGAACCATGCAGCTAACAGAACCATGCAGTTAACAGAACCATGCTGTTAACAGAACCATGCTGTTAAAAGAACCATGTTGCTAACAGATTCATGCTGCTAACAGAACCATGCTGCTAACAGAACCATGCTGCTAACAGAACCATGCTGCTAACAGAACCATGCTGCTAACAGAACCATGCAGCTAACAGAACCACACCGCTAACAGATCCATGCAGCTAACAGAACCATGCAGCTAACAGAACCATGCAGTTAACAGAACCATGTTGCTAACAGAACCATGCAGCTAACAGAACCATGCTGTTAACAGAACCATGCTGTTAACAGAACCATGTTGCTAACAGAACCATGTTGCTAACAGAACCATGCTGCTAACAGAACCATGCTGCTAACAGAACCATGCAGCTAACAGAACCACACTGCTAACAGATCCATGCAGCTAACAGAACCATGCTGCTAAAGCCTTATTTATACTTGACGCGACGCGCAGCGCGCGAGGGTGCGCGCTCCAAAAGTGACGCAATTTCACAGTCCCCGCCCCTGCGCGTTGGCCCCGCGCAGGGGATTAGCGCGTGCCGTGCACCTCTGAATTTTTGAAACTCCGCAAGCCCTGCGCGCGCGCGGTGGGCGCTACGATTTGATTGACCGACAGCCTTCACCCTCTTCACGCCGGAGCCTGCAGCTGTTTGCGCCGCTGTGGTCGTGGAGACGGAGTCGCGACGCATGGAGGAATGTTTTGTGACACAAAATGTATTAAATTATCCTTCATTCCTGATCTGGAGTCGGACTTTTCTTTTGTTTTTTCGCCAAAAGTCACGTGATCGCTTTCTCCTCCGCTGACTCCATGCATTAAAACCGCAAATAAAGACAACAGTTCAGCACGCGAGCAGAAAGCTATTTGTTTTTGTTGTGTGACGTCAAACAGTTCTTCTTCTACACCTTTCTTGCAACATATGCACAGGTTTTAGAGGGTACTGCCTCCTGCTGGTCCGTAAAAGAACAGCACTTTGCCATGCGCCGCCGTGGGACAACTATAAACACCGAGGCGACACTATAAACGCATTTCGCCGCGCGGCACAGTGCACGCGCGGCGCGCGCGCTCCAGCCTACGGACCAAAGCGAAAGTCTAACTCAGCCTTAACGGATCCATGCGGCTTGTGATGTCACAAGCCGTAGGACAACCCACCCCAACCTGAGTTCAGCCCCTCACCTAGCAACCCCTGGTGATGCTCCACCCACTTCAGTATAAAAGACGTCATGGTTGTTTTTCCTGAGTTCATCTCAGAGTTCGATGTTTCGTTGTTGTTAAAATGCAGTACCGCTAATAACTAATTATCTATCAGTAAAAACGAAAAAACTTATTTACGGGCTCTTAAATCAACCGGACGACTGCTCACGGACCATATCCGTTCAGCGCCGGATGTGGTCCGTGAAAAAAAGCGGTCCCCGCTAGAGAGAGCGTGTATAGCAGTTAGCAGCCAGTGTGTTACTCTGCAGCCTTATTGCTTGTTTTCAAAGAGTCAGACGAAGAGTTTTTAACATGGAGGGTGAACTTATGGATGTTTCTCAGCGGCCTACGCGACGCGTCAGCGCCTCATTTGCCCTGCCCAAAATGGCGTCTGCCTCTGGGTCTGACTCAGGGTCCCCTTTGGAGGGCGGAGTTAATGTAAACAGATTTTTGAAGGGCGTGGCCTTATCATAAACAGCTTGTTCAGAACGGAAGTCAGAAAAGGCAGAACTATAAAGGGGATATTTTATTATCTAAGAATTATTTTGTGCATTAAATTGAATGAACATGGTCTGGATAGCCCACAGACATATCATAAAAATTTATAGGACCAATATTTGGTCCCCTTTAATTCAAATCAGGTGTTTTGGAGCAGAGAAAAATCTAAAATATGCAGGCTAGTGGCCCATGAGGTCCAGGTTTGGACATCCCTGTTCTAAACAGTCATTTACTGTACTCCTTTTCATGCATGGTTGAAAAGTAAGTGGTGTTCATGTTATGAACTCTAGGAGGCAGCATTGACATGAACTGTGTTATTACAAAACAGTATTTATATAAACAGGTCATCTTATCTTTGATAGTAATTGGGTTCTGGGCGAGCCTTCCTGACTGTTTTTTAATGCTATTTTAAGATTAAATCTGGAGTTTGGCTTCTGACAAACTCTAAATGTTATTTTGAGCTTCTAGCCCAAAGTCTTCAATAAGCGCATAAAGTGTTATTTGCATGTTTTTGACTTGGTTTAGTTTTGTCATGGTGAGTTTTCTGTTGAGATTTGACATCCTATATTTAATCTAAACTAACAAGGTTCATTCTGTCTGAGCTGCAGGCTGTGGATACAGGAGGTGAAACACGAGCTGATCATCTTCATTCCACATAGAAAGTGTCACTGTTATAAAGAAGTCTTGTTTGCAATGATATAACCAGATATAACTTGCAGACATGTGGGGAACTTAGTGTTTCAGTATCCAAACATTGTTCTTCCTCACTAAAAGCTGATAAGTGTGTACGTGGGGAGGTTAAGTAATAAAGTGCTGTAATACAGGACTTTGCATTAGGGTGCGTTAACGCAACGTCTGAGCAAGCTCCTGCACAGTTTTCTGATTTTTTTTTTCTTGTAATCACTGGTGTTTATTTAAATTCAACTGAGGATTTGGTTGTTATAAATGAAATTTCACAACTTGGCTTCATCAACGTGGAAGCACAGCTCAAGAACTGTTGGTGGGGGTGGTTGTTTTGTGGATTATGTGTCAAACGTGAATATTTTTCTTTTTTCCTTACAGGTTACCCATCTCTTCGTATAGAAAAGAATGACCTGAGGAGTGTGACTTTAACGGAGGCAAAAGCAAAAGTGAAAGACATCGCAGTCTCGCGGGACAGAGTAACACTCCGAGATGTTTTACATGAAGGTATCTGCCTCACACGTAGTCTTTAGTACTGTAGTTACAAACATTTACACCCTTCTATCACAAAGTACATCAGGAAAGTAACACAGAAATGACCGGAGTAGACAATACTAACTTTGCACAGTAACGTCTCGGCTGACACAAAGACGGAACTACAGTGAGATGTATTCTCATCGTGTGTCGCTGCGATGAAGTAACGATGACGTACGAATGTTGTTGTTCCCAGCTGAGTACGAACACGCCTCGTCAGATTGCGATCAGAAAATCGTGCCAAGAACAACTTGTTACACCGACAGCGAGCCTTAGATGTGTAGGTTTCTAATTTTCTTTTTATGGTCAAAAATCAGTGATAGACCAACTGTTTCACACTTAATTTTTATTTTTGCCTTCCTTCTTTATTATAGACATTTGGTTTTCAACAGTAAATGTTGTACTTCAGTACTGATTTGATACAGCAGTGCTGTTTTTATTTGCTTCATACTGAGCATGTGAGTGTCTGCAGCCACCTTTGAACCAAGCTGCTGCCATCACCAACACCAGACTGATTTTGAATCTTTTGTTCTGATCGAAGTCGAAGATTCTTTATTTGTCATATGCACCACATGAGGTACATGTGGTGGAACGAAATTGTGTACACAGGGTCCTAGTTACTTCCAACAAAAGTATAACATGTAAAAGAAAAAACAGTGATAAGATCTAAGATATGAACTAAGAAAAACATTAATAAAAATACGCTAAGCACTAGTAGTACAAAAACAATACACCGAACAGCAGCACGAGTCTGTGTGAGCAGATGAGGATGAATGAACACAGCAACATGAAACAGATCAGCAGCAACATGAAACAGATCAGCAGCAACTAGGGGTGTAACGATACACAAAACTCTCGAGACGAGACGAGACAAATTACAGAGTTCGCGAGAACGAGACGAGATTTTAATATTAGTTCAAGAAAACTTCAAAGATCGGTTTTATGCCGCAAAAAGGCTTTTATTCTGTTTTAACATGTATTACAAACTCAACTGATGTCTTCATTTTACTGATTGAATCTCCTTAGACCTTAGAACGTTCAACTTTGTTTAAAAAAATAGATATTCACGCAGGACTTTCCAAAAATTGAACATAAATATCCGCATCAGCACTGAATCTGCAGCCGTCACTCACCAGTGTTGCCAGATTGGGCGGTTCACCGCGATTTTCCTTCTGACTTTTGCGGGTAAAGAGTGCTTTGGGTGGGTGGGACTCTATCTGGCAACACCGGTCACACCGGTGTTTACACAAGTGTGTCTTTACATTCGGGGCAGCGTCGGCAGCGCCGGGACCCTCCATCAATGTAGAGGCGTCTGCGGCACCGGGACCCTCCATCAGTAGTTGGGGCGTCTTCTATAGCAACTTCATCCGGCGAAGCCATGCTGTCCGTGACGCTGACTTGCTAGGGGCTCTGCTAGCGCTAGCATTAGCGACTCGCGAGACAACGTTACCTCTCAACGAGAGATATCGCGGGAGTTTAATATCGCGAGATCTCGTACGAGATCTCGTTACACCCCTAGCAGCAACACAATGTGATTTTTCTGGTTACATATTCATGAGTCTAACAGCCTCAGGGTAGAAGCTGTTCCTCAGTCTAGTGCAGGGGTGCTCACACTTTTTCAGCATGCGAGCTACTTATAAAAAAAACCAAGTCAAAAAGATCTACCGGTACCCAATATAAAAATGCAAAACATATAATTATCTTCAAATGTATTAAGGATTATTTTTATGTACAATGTACCTATGTTGATGTACCTTGCATAACTGAATAAGCCAATATTGCACAACACACGTAATAAATCAGGGGTCACCAACGTGGTGCCGCCCGCAGGGACCAAATGGGGTGATGGTGACAGCAATATAGATTTTTTTAAATTTTATTTTAAAAAAAAAGATGGTAGAAACTGATCCCCACCCCCTTCTTTATAAGAATCTGGTCTTTTACTTTAATAAATGTTAAAAAATCATTAGATATTTTTTTACTTTATAATGTCATCTCTAAAAAAAACTCCAGCAAATCTAAAGTGGTCCACAGGCCACCAGTTGATAACCACAGTTGTAGCAGGTTGTTATGGCTCCGGACACGTTTAATTTAGTGAACAAAGGCATAAAAATATCTCTTTTGGTACGGAGAGATTTACAGCGGTGTATTTTACAGACTGTCCCTGAACGCAGCGCGAAAGTGTGTTATGCAAACGCTCGCGCTGCGGGGCAGGGAAACGTGCAGAGAACGGAGAGTAGTCAAGGAGGTTATTCTGTATGAAAAGTGTCTCGTATGATTTTAATAATAAAGCCACGTCAACTCCCAACCAGTATGTTTAAGCGTGCAGAGAAACAACACAGCGTCACTCACCCGGAAGATGGTGGCGGCGTTTCGCTTTTGTCCGAACAGGGATTTTAGTATCTCAACCTTTCTCTTTCTCAGCTGGCTTTTCAGTGGGAAGTCGATGTCGTATTTTCCATGAACAGTCCGAAATCTGATTGTTTTCGCTTAGTATGTTTCGCTGCCTTCCACCTTCGCGCCATTGTATTTTAGAAACTGCATGCCCAATGACCCCTATTCCCCTATTCAAAAAGGGGGACCGTAGGGTGTGTTCCAACTATAGGGGGATCACACTCTTAGCCTCCCTGGTAAGGTCTATTCAGGGGTTCTGGAGAGGAGGGTCCGTCGGATAGTCGAACCTCGGATTCAGGAGGAGCAGTGTGGTTTTCGTGCTGGTCGTGGAACACTGGACCAGCTCTACACCCTCAACAGGGTCCTGGAGGGTGCGTGGGAGTTTGCCCAACCAGTTTACATGTGCTTTGTGGACTTGGAAAAGGCATTCGACCGCGTCCCTCGGGGGTTCTGTGGGGGGTACTCCGGGAGTATGGGGTACCAGGCCCATTGATATGGGCTGTTAGGTCCCTGTACGACCGGTGTCAGAGCTTGGTCCGCATTGCCGGCAGTAAGTCAGGCTCGTTTCCAGTGAGAGTTGGACTCCGCCAAGGTTGCCCTTTGTCACCGATTCTGTTCATAACTTTTATGGACAGAATTTCTAGGCACAGCCAAGGTGTTGAGAGGATCCGTTTTGGTGGCCTTAGAATCGCTTCTCTGTTTTTTGCAGATGATGTGGTCCTATTGGCTTCATCAGATCGTGATCTACAGCTTTCGCTGGAGCGGTTTGCAGCCGAGTGTGATGCGGCCGGGATGAGGATCAGTTCCTCCAAATCCGAGGCCATGGTCTTGAGCCGGAAAAGGGTAGCATGCCCTCTCCGGGTCGGGGAGGAGGTCCTGCCCCAAGTGGAGGAGTTTAAGTATCTCGGGGTCTTGTTCACGAATGAGGGAAAACTGGAGCGTGAGATCGATAGGCGGATAGGTGCAGCATCCGCAGTGAAGCGGGCGCTGTACCGGTCTGTCGTGGTGAAGAGAGAGCTGAGTCGAAAGGCAAAGCTCTCAATTTACCGATCGATCTACGTTCCCACCCTCATCTATGGTCATGAGCTTTGGGTTGTGACCGAAAGAACGAGATCTCGGATACAAGCGGCTGAAATGAGTTTTCTCCGCAGGGTGTCTGGACTCTCCCTTAGAGATAGGGTGAGAAGCTCAGTCATCCGGGAGGGACTCGGAGTAGAGCCATCCTGGTGCACAGCCTTGTGACTTCCCGTATTGACTACTGCAACTCCCTTCTCTACGGCCTCCCCAACAAATCTCTCCACAAGTTACAGATGGTCCAGAACTCAGCTGCCCGTGTCATCACTCAAACCTCCTACTATAACCACATCACTCCTGTCCTGCAGCAGCTCCACTGGCTCCCGGTTAAATCACGCATCATCTTCAAAATTCTACTTCTCACGTTCAAAGCCATCCACAACCTTGCCCCTCCTTATCTATCTGACCTCCTACAAATCTCCATCCCATCACGCTCTCTCAGATCCTCCTCTTCACTACATCTCCATGTACCCTCTGCCCGCCTCTCCACCATGGGGAGCAGGGCCTTCACCTGCTCTGCCCCTCACCTCTGGAACGCCCTACCGCCAGACCTTCGCAACACCACCTCCCTTTCTCTGTTCAAGACTGCCCTGAAAACACATCTCTTTAGACTAGCTTATCATTAACTTTACTAAATGTGTTTTTATTATTTTGCATTTTATAATCTTCATGTATTTTTATATTTCAATTTGTCACTGATAATGTTTGCACTGTATTGGTTTGTTAAGTGTCCTTGGGTGTCCTGAAAGGCGCTTTTAAATAAAATGATTATTATTATTATTATTATTATTATAGAGCCGCTGCTTCTCCACATCGAGAGGAGCCAGTTGAGGTGGCTCGGGCATCTGGTTAGGATGCCTCCTGGACGCCTCCCTGGTGAGGTGTTCCGGGCATGTCCCACCGGGAGGAGACCCAGAGGAAGACCCAGGACACGCTGGAGGGACTATGTTTCTTGGCTGGCCTGGGAACGCCTTGGGATTCCCCCAGAGGAGCTGCTCCATGTGGCTGGGGAGAGGGAAGTCTGGGCCTCCCTACTTAGGCTGCTACCCCCGCGACCCGACCCCGGATAAGCGGACGAAAATGGATGGATGGATGCGCAATGACCTAAAGCTCTCATCTGATTGGTTGCCCTGTATGTCAATCAAGTAACGGGATGTTTGATTGGCTGACAATTTTTTAACGTCACGCTGCAGGGAAAAATAATAATAATAATAATGTCACGCTGCGATCGACCAGTAATGCCTCCGCGATCGACCGGTCGATCGCGATCGACGTAATGAGCAGGTCTGGTCTAGTGGTTCTACACTTAATGCTCCTCAACCTCCTTCCTGAGGGGAGTGGGGCAAATAGTGTGTGTGCTGGGTGAGTGGGGTCCTTCATGATGCAGGTGGCCCTCTTCCTGCATCTAGAGGTGTAGATGTCTGTGATGGTGGGGAGACTGACTCCAACATCTTCTGTGCAGCCTTCACCACTCTCTGCAGAGCTTTTCTTTCTGCAGCTGTGCAGCCTCCATGCCACACGTTGATGCTGGAGCACAGGATGCTCTCCACTGCACACCTGTAGAAGGAGGTGAGGACTGGGCTGCTCAGACCAGCTCGTCTCAGCCGTCTGAGGAAGTAGAGTCTCTGATGACCTTTCTTGATCAGGACTGAGCAGGTATCGCTCACTCACCCAGCACACACACTCTTTGCCCCACTCCCTTCAGGACGGCAGTTGAGGAGCATCAAATGTAGAACCACTAGACTGAGGAACAGCTTCTACCCTGAGGCTGTTAGACTCATGAATAAATAAATAATAAAAATAAACACTGAAATATCACATCATGCTGATGCTGATCTGTTTCTTGTTGCTGTGTTCATCTGTGACCATCTGCTCATACAGACTCATGTTCGTGCTGCTGTTTATAATGTTTTTCTATTACATTAGTGCTTAGTGTATTTCTAGTTGATGTTTTTCTTAGTTATAGGCATGTCCCACCGGGAGGAGGCCCAGAGGAAGACCCAGGACACGCTGGAGGGACTATGTTTCTCGGCTGGCCTGGGAACGCCTTGGGATTCCCCCAGAGGAGCTGCTCCATGTGGCTGGGGAGAGGGAAGTCTGGGCCTCCCTACTTAGGCTGCTACAGGGCGGCCGTGGCGTAGTGGTAATGGCAGTCGTCTCCCGATCGGAAAGTTGGCGGTTCGACTCCCGGGACCCGCACCATGTGTCGTTGTGTCCTTGGGCAAGACACTTAACCCTGAGTTGCTCCCGGTAGGACTGGAAAGCACCTTGCATGGTAGTCTGCCGCCACCGGTTTATGAATGTGTGTAGCATTCAATATATGTGTAGCACTTTGAGATTTTCAGTAATGAAAAGTGCGTTATAAATTGAATTAATTATTATTATTATTATTAGTTATATCCTAGATGTTATTACAGTTTTTCTCTTACATTTTGTTGTTGGATGTAACTGGGACCCTGTGTACATAATCTCGTTTCATCACATGTACCACATGCGCTGCAAATGACAATAAAGATTCTCTGACTCTGTATAGAAAATAGATAGATGGATATATTGTTCAGATCTTTATCAGAATGCAGTATTGCAGCAGGTTAGCCGCATTTTGCCCCAGCATTTAAAAACTAGAGTGTACATGAGCAATTGCTGTTTTTGTGTGTGCATCATTAACACTATGTGTGTGAATGGGTCTTGGGTACAATATCGATCAATATTGTTGATCGAAGCAGGAGCAGCATCTCGTAGGAGGGACAGGCTGAGAGCGGCTGACCGAAATCAGGCTGCTCGCCACGGTCTGAACAAGAAAAACACACCGCTGAAACCCCGGAGCTCAAATGTTTACCGAGAAGTTGCTAAACTTCATCGTAATTAATGACCATACCATTTTATTTATAGAACACTTAAAACAGCAACAAGGCCAACCAAAGTGCTGTACAAACAACAGGCGAGACATAGGCAACATACAAACTGTCCTTTTCAAGTCCAAAATCAACTCACCACAGTACAACCTCTTTTCATGAGATGTTGGGACATCATGTTTTACAAAACCTGAACGCAATGAGTTGCAAATGTACTAAACCCATAATTTATTTTCAATGGAAGACGATTAACTTAACTGTTTAACTAAGAAATTGTACCATTTGTTGGAAAAACAAAGGCATTTTTTAAACTACAGGCAGCAACATGCCAGATTGAGAACAGTGCTATCACCTTGAGGCATTGTTTTATGCCTATTACGGGGTAACCATTTTTGTTAGCAATTTTGTAAATGGTATTGGCTATTTTTTAAAGCATCAGTGTTGCTAGAATTTTGTTTATTTTATTTTATTTTATTTATTTTTGTTTATTTTTAATGTTTATGTTAAAATTCCTTTTCTATAGAAGATTGAGCAATGTTGCAGTCTAAATTGTACTGAAAAGACTTCTTCATTTTCTGGAAATTTGCATCTGCTGTGCTGCCAACTAGCACTGAATGACGTCATTGTTACCCAAGAATGAATGCACACAATGTGAGAGGAACGCGTGGGTGTTGTTTTCACATGTAATGTAGGTAGCACTTTTCAAATCAGTTTCAGATTATTTTTTATGTCTGCTAACACAGAAAGCTGTTCAACAATGAGGACATGACTGCAAACATGAACTTGTGGTGTGATATTTCGGTAGGCATGGTGCTCAGTTCTGTTTGTGTAACTTTGCTTCAGTGTATCTGTGGCATTCACCAGCATCTTATCACAGTTCTTCTATGAGGCTTTGGTAATTGCTGAATTCCAGTTTTCTGTCAACATCTAGCCATGGCTTCACCAACCATGTTATGCAGTGTTTCCCCTTCCGTTACACAAGGAGTGTGTGTGTGTGTGTGTGTGTGTGGGGGGGGGTGGTCCTGACAGTAGCTAAGAAGCCACAGAAGTAGCCCTCCTCTCACATATTCTCACGTATTCCCAACAACAACTGCCGGCACAAAAGTAGGGTGCAACACAGACACCCCACCCAAACTGGCGATTTGTCTCATGTTCTGAAATACCCTGATGCATGCTCAATAATCCAGGTAGAAAAATCTAAAAAGTTAAGTCAGGTCCTCTGGACGGGTTCAAAAAACCAAAAATTGTAGAAATGTTTCGTCATTCATCTGAAAGACTTCTTCAGTCTGCTCTTCTTCTTCTTCTTCTTCTTCTTCTGTCTGCTGCAAGGGTAAACTGGGGAAAGAGCACAGCCCTCGCCATGGGCGAGTGGCCTGAAGGGCTCCCAGTTCTGCCTCAAAACCTTCCCGTGGAAGAGAGATGGCCTTGAATATCTCGGTGTCCATTTAGGGAATAAGACTTCAGTACAGAAAAACTGGGACAATGTGGTGCAAAAAGTCAAGAATAAATTGGAAAAATGGAAATGGATACACTCAAAAATGTCCTACAGAGGCAGAGTACTGGTGTTAAACAACTTGGTTGCATCACAACTGTGGCACAAACTTTCTGTTCTAGACCCACCTCCAGACCTGTTGGTAAAAATACAATCTGAGATGGTCGATTTCTTTTGGGACGGCCGACATTGGGTGCCACAGTCAGTCCTGTTCTTACCAAGAGAAGAAGGGGGACAGGGCCTTGTCCACCTGGCCAGCAGAACAGCCACGTTTCGGATGCAGTTCCTCCAGAAGTACCTGGCAGGATCTCCTGACACTGTGTGGAGAGACGTGGCCAGCTGCATCCTCAGACATGTGAACGGGCTGGGGCTAGATGCTGCTCTGTTTCTAACTAATGTTAGCCTTTTAAAGATAAAAGAAGTGCCCCTGTTTTATCAGAGTGTTTTCAAAGTGTTTTCCTTTTTTAAACCAAACAGATTGAAAGTGTATAATTCTCTGCATTGGCTCTTAGAGGAACCACTAGTATGTGAAGCGAGAATGGACGTTTGTGATAGCACGGTGCCAGGACTGTCAAAGGCACTGTGCGTTTCTAGGATGGTGACCCTGAGGCGCTTGGTGGAGACGGCCGGACCAGGTTTCTCCAACGCCGGAGAGGTGGCTTCGTTGCTTGGTTTCCGGTCAGTCAGACTGGTGCAACGCTTCCTGAACTTGGTGAAGGAGAAGATGACAGCTGGAGAGAAATGTCTGCTACAACAGTGGTTCACAGGGAATCGCCCACCTGACCCAATGGACCCTTTCCCAGACATTAACCTGGATCCTAACTTTGCAAAAGACAGTGGTCCTCTGCTAAACAATATAGACCCAAAGATGAACTTGTGCAGAACTGGTCAAAAAGTACTTTACAAGACTTATGTTAAGATCCTGAACAAGAGAACTCTGCAAAACAGAGCTGTCAGCGTGTGGGACAACAAACTTGGAAATCAGAGGCCCCAGTGGAGGACTCTTTACAAACCTCCAATAAAGAAACGGACTGGCGATCTTCAATGGAGGATCCTTCACGGTGCCATTGCAACAAACTCATTTTTGTCTGTCATCAATCCTGAGGTTTTAAACGAGTGTCCTTTTTGCAGTCTGTCTGAGAGTGTTTTTCATGTTTTTACAGATTGTGCTAGACTGATTGATCTGTTTAATCTAATGACAACGATCTTTAGCCTCTTTGACACCGTTTTCACCAAATCAGTTTTCATTAATGGAGTACGTTACAGCAAAGCCACAAAGTTTAAATCCCAAACTTTAAACTTTCTGGTAGCCGAAGCAAAAATGGCTGTTTATTTGTCTCGCAGGGACAGACTGCAGGCTGGACCTCAACTTGATGCCGTGGCTCTGTGGAAGTGCAACATCAAGGCCAGACTGGCGCTGGAGTTTTGCTTCCACAGAGACACTGGACACTTGGAGAGTTTTGTGAAACTGTGGGGATTTAAGAAGGTTTTATGCACCATTTCTGATCAGGGAGAAATACAATACAACAAGCTCCTCATGTAAATATTTTATTTTATTTTAAGCTTGCTGATGTCCTGATCACATTTTTAACACTGTTGTGTTAATTTTATTATTGTGTAAATAAAGTTTTGTGAAAAATCAAAAATCTTCATCTTCTCAGTTCTTCAGTCAGACTGACGAAGTATTTTGGATGAAAGACGAAACGTTTCTACAATTTTTGTTTTTGCCCGTCCCGAGGGCCTGACTTAACTTTTTTAGATGTTTCTGAAATGTTGGTGTTATCTTGTGAGGATACAGCACACAACCAGTACAAAAGAATGCTGAGTATGTGTTGGTACGCTAACAACACAATATACAATAGAATAGAATTCCACTTTATTGTCTTTGCACATGTCACAAGTACAAAGCAACAACATGCAGTTTGCATCCATCCAGAAGTGCTTAGCAAAAAAAAAATTGGTATATATACCGTATTACAATATACAGGTACAGTAAGTTGCTTTGAATATGCTATGAGTATAAATATATGCATACAAGTTATGAGTGTACAATCAATCAACTTTATTTCTATAGCACATTTAAAAAACCACAGGGTTAACCAAAGTGCTGTACAGTAACAGAAAGGACACGTTAATTAAAACGATAAAAACAAACAAAGCATACAAAAAAAATACATATAACAGTACCAGTCTTACTGCAGGTGTGTTAAAATGCCATATAACGGCTGTGGCGTAGTGGTAATGGCAGTCGTCCCCCGATCGGAAGGTTGGAGGTTCGAATCCCGGTTCCCCACACCATGTGTCGTTGTGTCCCTGGGCAAGACACTTAACCCCGAGTTGCTCCCGGTAGGACTGGATGGCGCCTTGCATGGCAGTCTACCGCTACCGGTGTATGAATGTGTGTATGAATGGGTGGATGGTTGGTATTGTAAAGCGCTTTGGGGCCCCTCATAGGGGGCCGGAAGGCGCTATATAAATAAGCTCCATTTACCATATATCAAGATCACGTGTTAAAAGCCAAGGTATAAAAGTGTGTTTTTAAAAGAGATCTAAAAACAGGAAGAGAGGAGGCCTGTCTGACACTCAAGGGTAAGTTGTTCCACAGCCTGGGAGCAACGACAGCAAACGCTCTGTCACCTCTGAGCTTCAGCCTAGTTTTGGGCACTGTCAGCAGCAACTGATCAGCTGATCTTAGAGATCGAGGAGGGCAGTAGGGCTGAAGCAGCTCAGACAAATATGGTGGGGCAAGGTTGTTGTACAGACTATGAACAGGTTATACATATGAAGGGGTATAAACAAACTACAGTGTACAGGTAAATAAACGAAGGAAAAAATATATAAGTATGTGAGTATTTATGGACAGTAGGTAGTAGATTATGTGTACAGTATGTACAGTAGTGGGCTAACAGATGAAAGTGCAGGTGGTGGTGTTTCAGTCCATGTGTTGTTGTGTGTATGAGAATACAGACTGTTGTTGTTCAGATGTCAGGAGGCAGAGTTCAGGGGTGTGACAGCTATGGGGAAGAAGCTGTTCCGGTACCTGGTGGTCTTAGTCCGGAGGCTCCTGTAGCGCCTCCCAGAGGGCAGGAGGGTGAAGAGTCTCTGTGCTGGGTGGCTGTCGGAGTCTTTGATGATTTTCCCAGCCATTTTCAGACACTGCTTCCTGTAGATGACCTCTATGGCAGGAAGTGGTGCTCCGGTGATATGCTGGACAGCTTTCACCACCTTCTGCACTGCAGAGGGTGGTGATAATATGTACACAGCAGCAACCACATGGCTTCATAAACATTATATTTATGGAGTAAAAATGCCAACAACACAAAGGATTACAACTCTGACTCGCAGCTCTAACCTGACGTATAAGAAACGAGCAATAGCAACACATGCAGCTTTGCCACTGTGTCAACTCTTTTCGGTTCTGGACCTGCCCACTGTCTGTACCACCTTCACTCAGCCCAGTTTATGAGACCATCTTATTTGAGGTTCCAAGCGGGCTGCTCTGAGAGGTTAATTAAACAGAGAGCAGCTATTGATTAGCCAGCAGAACTACGTCACTGGATGACCCGCCCAGCAAAACTGCAAACTACGTCTGAACCTCCACTTCCTCATCGTGTTGACAGATGTCTCCACAAGAAATGAGCACATTTACAGAGATATCGGAGATGATGTCGCAGCATGGCTGCACCTCGACTAATAAGCAGTGCTGAGATAAGCTAAAGAAGTTGAAGTCGAATTATAGGACGATTTAAGGACCACAACGAGCAGAGTGGCTCCAACAATGACCCGTTATGATACCGCCCACTTCACATTGATGATCCTGCCCTGAGAGTGGAGAAACGAGTCATGGTGGCAAATCACCAAAGAGCCGATAAGACGAGAGCCGAGTGGAGCCGCACTTATCAATGGCAAAGAGGCTTTATTGCACCACAAATATGCCACAACACTGTGGCAGCGCAAAGTGTTTGAATAATGTAGCAACATATTGTTGCACGTCAGGGGCAGCCTAGCCTATTTGATACACATCACTTCTGTGATGGTTTTCAGTTTGGCACGATTTTTACCACACGTTACTGTTCAGGAACAGGCCTTATTCTTTGTTTCAATCAAGTCTTATCTCGAAATAAACGCTGATTCTCGATAAGACAAAACTGCTACAAGGTTCAAAGTGCTGCAGCTATGTTATCATATTTCTCACTCATGACTGTGGAGTAAACACAGGTCCTGACAAATCTGCACTTGTATATCCGTCTGTCTTGTTTTCCAGTACCGTCCCCTATCAACAATCAGGTCCTGTGTACAATATGACACAAAACCTAACAGGAATATTAAAATAAAAGAAGGTATGACATCTGAAGCTCTATTTGATAGGGGTGAACGCAGATTAAAGTTTCAGAGCCGGCAGGTCCGGACAGGTTTGTTAAGGAGAGCAGAGATGAGAGGGAGGTACTTCCACTCACCCTGTTTTTATGCTTCTCTTTTTTTCTTGTTGAAACATAAGGCTTAGTTTGCCCTGGAGCATTTCTTCCTTACATTTATCTTGTCGATGGTTTATGCTTTTTATTCCTGAAATTCCTGAGGCAACAGGATAACAAAGAAGACGATAAATATGCTTGGCTTTCCTTCCGTGCTCTGCGTCTTTCTAAATTGTCCCAAGTGATGAAAAGTCCTGCGAGCTGTTCTTCTTTTAGCTGTTCTCAGCAGAACAGAGGCTCTGCCTTAATATGTGTAAAGAGACAGTGTTGAGTCCACCTCTGCCCACAGATCAGCCAGCCATGGCAAACAGAGCTGACATTTGTCTTAGCATGAAATGCCTCTGGCTTCCTCCTCGCTGCCCTTTTCCTCCTATTGAACCTGTTCTTGCTCTCTGACAGGCACATTTGGCCGCATCTTCCATGGAGTGCTGCTGGATGAAAAAGACCTTACGAAGGAGAAGCAGGTCTTTGTGAAGACAGTGAAAGGTATGCACTCTTTGTGCTGCTATTGAGACATATTAATAAATGTCAGACAAATCTTGCTGTCATGTTTACATTTTGTTTCTCCATTTATTGTGCAACTCTCCTGATGCTTTGACAAAAGTAAATGGCTGAGGACTTTACGTACCGCTGGCTCGCCAGTAAATGTATACATGGAGCAAGCTTATCACACCCTGCACCAATATGAGTCAAAGTCAAAAAGTCAAAGTCAACTTTATTGTCAGATCTGCAATATGTACTGTACAGGACATACACAGGACCGAAATTGCGTTTCTCTCAGTCCCTCGGTGCAACAGTAAACATCTAAACATTGAAACACTGAAACATATAATAATAGACATAAGCATAAAATAGTAAAACTAACACTGTCCTGAGTTTTTGCATAGTGGTATAAGAGTATGAAAATTTACACCAACTCTAAAACTAAAACATTAAACATTTAATGAACATAATACTGTCCTGAGTTTTTGCATACTAGTATAAAAAAAGAGTATAAAAAGTATAACTAAAATAAACTAAAGGTTTCTAGCATTGACATTTGCAAAGTGGCAAAGCAGCGTATGAGTTAATGTGCACAGTATATGTATGAGGTAGTAGTTGATGTTGTTATAGAGGCAAAAAGTGGCATATGCAAAAAGTGGCATATGCAGTAAGGCACATTGGGCATCCCTGAATAAGACCGTTCAGAGCACACTGTATATGTATCAGCAGTGGTGTAGATATTAGAGTAGTGTACTGTAAATGTAAACAGTAGTAATTAAATGTAAGCAGTAGTAATAAAAGTAAACAGTATTAATAAATGTAAACAGAGAATGTAAACAGTATTATGACTATAGGCAGTGATGTAATACAAACATTAGTGCAAGTATGAGAAGTAGTGCAAACTGTATGAGCACATGACCGAGAGTTTAGTGAATAACCCGTTTGATGACACAGAGTCCAGTGTTAAAATCTTTGTGTTGTGTGGTAATGTGTGAGAAAGTTTTAGCCTCATGGACTTGATCTTGACTGTGTTTCTTTTGAGTTCTGCAACAATCAAGGACAAGACAAATAAAAAGTGCATTGTCTTAAATAAAACCATCCCTAAGACAGAACCAGTACATCTGGTTTTATCTGTTGCTAATGTTTCTTTAGGTTGGACAACTTAACACAACTTGGTGCAACTTGAAGACGTTTCCTCATTTTTAATTATTCTTCTCATGTAAAGCCAGAACAAAGTTCACATACGTGCATACAACTGTGGAAACTGTTCTGCTTGGGTCATCATCTCTCTGTGTCAGATAGGGGGATGAATCAAATAGTATACTCTAGTTGACATTCAACACATTTTTAGGTTCATGAAAAGTCAGGGCTTCCTTTACATTATTAGCACTCATGGTTAGGGAGGCACAATATTGGATTTTTGGCCGATATACCGATATGTTGAAACTTATTTGATAAATAACTGATACTGATATTTTATATATGTTCCTTTGTCAGAACATATCTCTCTTATTTAGGTTTATTTGCTACAAAAATTGTGCAACAGCTGTAAGAGCTGGTGGCATATATTCAGTAACAGCCATATGATATGCATAGCACTTTAACTTACATTAAATAAAAAGTGTTAAATTTTATTTATTAGCATTAGTCACCTGCGATGCTGTCTCACTTGTGGAGACATGTTCCAGGTTCCTAGCTGCAGTGTGGGATCATCTGCACTCTTGTGCATGAAGAACAGTCTTTTTAAGTTCAAAGTTTTTGTCTATCATTGTGCTGTAAGATTAATCATGCTAACGGGGCTAACATGACTTTTAAATGTCTGTGATAAAACTCACCCAAGTGCTATCAGCTATTAGCTTCTCAATGACATCAGAAATGACGGCTTGTAACTCGGGTAAGGCTCCATCGGAAAAATATCTCCGAATGGGGACGATGTAGCGAGGCTCAACGTAGTCCAATAATCTTCGGAATCTGACATCCTCAACAAAAATATCAACGAGTTATTTTGATGGAATGGACGATGTCCAATATTGAACTTTAACTCTAATATCGGCCGATACCGATACTATGCCGATAATATTGTGCATCCCTATTCATGGTGCTTTTAGTTTGAAGAGGGGAGATTTAAGACCAACTGAGAATGGTAGTCACTGATAAACATTTGTCATTTTGAACGTAATCTTTGTTACATACATCTATCGATGCACTTGAACACATCATCAGTGATAGTACCTGGTGTCATAGGGGGTTTCATCATCAGACAACCTTTCTGGGAGTGTTCATTTCCCAGCCTGTGTCCAAGAAGCATGAATCCACCACCTGTCCCTCATGATCCACAACCATCTTGATGTCTTCTCTGCAAACCATGAGGCTCTGTTGATGACTTAATCAGCGTTTCCCTAGGTTACTGGTCTTGGGAGGTCTTTGGGGTTTTGTCAAACTTGGATGGAGGGGTGTAAGAGAAATGCTATGTTTGTATTGGGTGCAGGGGTTGGTTAGCATAGCACTACGTTACTGCTGGCAGTTGTCGGGGGTGTTAGCGGAGCGCTACGTTTGTATTGCTCGTGTTTTGGAGTCGGAGCTGAGCTGCTAGTCTTTGCTGTTTTCCAGACACGTGATAGTTGGCAGCTTTTGCTTACACATTTTTATTTTAAGGACGCATTGACTATAAAAATGGGAAAAACATTATGCAGACTTTTTTTATTACTTACTGGTAGATAATTTGTTTTACTAATCTTCATGACAATGCAGTCAATGGCTTTTTAAACAAGTCAAACCTTTTAAATCTTTGTAACGGCTCAAGTAAATGTTTTATTATTTAGTTTAAATGTGATTAATCGGCTCAGAGGGAAATATGTAAGGGAGCTCTGGTCACATGCTTATTCAGTGTGTTCCAAATACTTCTGACTTGATGGTTTTAACACATTTGCCAGTAGGTTAATCATAAGTTTGATAGCACATGTTTGCATGTGAATGGAAGGGGTGTGCAGCGCGTTGTCAGTCAGTTTCTTTGTTCATGGCATGTGTCAGCTTTCTCTCCCAGTCCACCTTTTGACCTCTCTGTCCTCTCATGTTTACTCAGAGTGGGGTGGATACCGCTCTGTGAACAATATCCTCGTGCTACTTATGACTTTGTTACATTCTTTGCTTCCTTCTCATATACCCACTGGGAAAGGAACAATACTACTTTCCATAAGAACCAGGCGATGTGCACAGATTAGAAACTGGCACAGGTCAGGTTCCCATTACAAATTACTGCTGGCAGAGCTGTTGTTCATTGAAAAGGAAGAAAATCAAAACCATATGTACTTAAAAACTTAAAGCATCCTCCTTCCTATAAATATCACTGTTTACTTTTGTCTTTTAGTTGTTGTTTTATGTTTTCAATAAAATTCTGCAGATCATGCCTCCGAGGTGCAGGTGACCATGATGCTGACTGAAAGTTGCAAGCTGAGGGGTCTTCATCACAGGTATGCAAAATTACCAAAACCTTTAATGAATATACTCTATTTTTCTTAATATTTAAAAGAATCTGAAACTAAAGAAACCACTCTTATTTTCCACTTGGCTTGTATTTCGCTATCGAACCCAGTTATTTGCTAAACAAAATCACATTGGACCTGTAAAGACATACACTTGGGCCTAAAAGCGTCTAGAAATTACAACAATTTTTTTACTTATTCAACTTGTTAACTTAACATTACAATCTCAGAAGAATTTATGATGAAGATAACTTTTTATTTCAATCAAAGCTCATAAAAAAAGTTGTCAGGTCATCTGGACAGGTTCTTCTTGGATGACTGAGCATCAGGACATTAAATCAAAGCTGTTTTCTGTGGACTTTTACATGATTCTTTGCTGCACATTTGTCAAGTAAAAGTCTAGACGTTGAGTCCAAAGGTCAGTTGTACTATCATTTTGGATCTACCAAAAACTTTGTTTTGCTTTACTCAGTTACTGTATTTTCTAGGTGGCACAGAATAAAGTTTGTGGCTGAAACATACATTTGTGCCTGATGTTGTATTTCCGTTACAGAGGACAAATTTTGGAACAGGAGAGCTAGGTAGTTCAGATATCTTTTAATCTGGGTTCTGTAGAGAAATATTTCTGAATGGACTGATTAGCTAACAGCTAGTCAAACTGCAGTCAGGCCCAAAGTAGGTTGGTGCTACCTTAAAGTCCTAGTCTTTAAAATTTGAACCTTAATTTGAAAAACTTTACACTACCTAAAACAGCATTGTAAGAGGGGGACAGTTGAACCCGGAGGCCTCCACCTCTGTTTAATGATGGACAGTTTCTTTTCACAAAGATGGCCTCCTTTACTCCTCTCTCAAACCATCGTTCCTCTCTATCAAGGATGTGAACATCTTCATCCCTGAAAGAGTGACCGCTGGCGTGGAGATGAGTGTAGACCACAGAGTCCTGACCTGATGATGTTGATCTTCTGAACTGGGCCATCCTTTTGGCCAGTGGCTGTTTAGTTTCCCTGATATAATGCTGTTATTGCTAGTATCACTCAGCCCTCTGTGAATAGCAAACAACCATCAGGGTGCTAACGATCCATCGTTAGGCCTCCAAGGTGAGCAGGACTGATCAACAGATACTGGAAACATTTTAAAAAATCCATAGAAGAGGAACGGAACTCGCTCGTAAGTCGGGGACTACCTGTATTAGTTATTTTTCCAAAATTGTTGTCTTGTTGTTATGTTTATCAGTACATTGGTGTCAAATGTACCACAACTTCATGTGAAAATACTATCAGACTGGCTCACTCCTTCCTTTTGACTTGGAGGTCAAAACATCGATAATATCAGTCGACACTTCATCTTCTGTGGTCTGAATGAATCTTTTGTCCTGCTGTCATCCTAGAATCCTTCTCCATTTCTTCACAGTAAATAATGTGACATCGTATGTACCTATCATTTTCGTCTTCTTTTTCTTTAGAAATCTGCTGCCTATAAGTCACGTGTGCATAGAAGATGGAGAGAAACCCATGGTGCTCCTGCCCTTCATGGCCTGGGGGAATCTCAAACTCTTCCTGCGCCAGTGCAAGCTAGCCGAAGCTAACAACCCTCAGGTGAAGTTTAGACTCTGAATTTATTTGCCAGAGCTGTCGGCTATTGAAAAAAAAAAAAAGATAAATCTAAGTTCACCACACTAAGACATCTTTGAAGCTTTTACAATAATCCCCCTAATTACAGTAGATTCAGGTTAGTCCAAGTGTTGTGTTGTTTTTAGTGGTAATCATCACAAAGTGGCATGTGCAGTAAGAACAGTTCAAAATGTAATTATCAGACAGTTTATACAACCATAGAGTCGGTGCTTCAGGCAAAGCTTTTCTGTCTGTAAAACACAATCGGACTTTTGTGCAGGTTAACCTGTGGAGTCTGATCTGTTTGTCAAAGGTGCAGTGCACATCAACCAAGACAGCTCTAAAATACTGATTTTGCAAATATTTCACAATCACAAGATGAAGCTTGCCTTCCCTTTGCGTTCAACAAAAGCCCCTCTGTCTGTTTTCCATTGCACCTCTGGCAGTCACAGAGACTTTAAAAAGTCATTAAGTTGTGCAGCTGATATGAACATTGAGCAATAAATCTGTATCAGTTTCAGGTAAGATGACAGTGTGACTGTAAGGAGAGAAAGAGAAGCGTGTGGATCTTTTTCTCATTCTTTTGATAATCATGTTCACAAGGATTTTAACAGTTTGATATCAGCCACACTTACCTCGGGTACATTTTGTTTATAGAGCACCTTTCACAGGAAAACAAACACAAACAGCTTTTCAGTGGCAAGTGTACAACAGAAAGACTAAAACTGTCGACACACGGACCATTTTTTATTTAAAAACAAAATAAATTAAAGCTGCAAGCAGCATTGAGGCCCTCGCAGCTTAGCGCCGCTCGGACCTTATTGAGGCGACCGCGCGAGCTCCAGCTCGTCCGCTCGGTCGCCATTTCGAAGTCTCTCGTGTCTACTCCGCACCAGGGGTGCACACGCACAATAAATCTGGTTCAGATCGGATGATGTCTCACTGAGATATAACAGTTTGAATAATCTAGGGGGCGCTATGGAGTTATATGTTAAACCACAATATCAATGTGTCCACAAGGGCTCACTGATTATTCACAATAAATTTGGTTCAGATCGGATGATGTATCACTGAGATATAACTATAGAAATAATGTAGGGGGCGCACTTGAGTCAAATGTTAGCCCACCATATCAATGTGTCCACAAGGGCTCACTGATGATGCACAATAAATCTGGTTCAGATCGGATGATGTATCACTGAGATATAACAGTTTGAGTAATCTAGGGGCGCTCTAGAGTCATATGTTAATCCACAATATCAATGTGTGTAGACGTGCTCACTGATGAAGTACAATAAATCTTGTGCAGATCGGATAATGTATCTCTGAGATATACCACGCTGAACAAGTTTCTGGTGTTATCTCACATGCTAACGGGTGATGCTAATGCTAAGCTAACTAACATGCTAGGCTAACACCTTATTTTCCAACCAAACTTACACAGGTGACTCAACAGACCACGCTGAACAAGTTTCTGGTGTTATCTCACATGCTAACGGGTAATGCTAATGCTAAGCTAACTAGCATGCTAGGCTAACACCTTATTTTCCAACCAAACTTACACAGGTGACTCAACAGACCACGCTGAACAAGTTTCTGGTGTTATCTCACATGCTAACGGGTGATGCTAATGCTAAGCTAACTAGCATGCTAGGCTAACACCTTATTTTCCATTCAAACTTACACAGATGACTCAACAGACCACGCTGAACAAGTTTCTGGTGTTATCTCACATGCTAACGGGTGATGCTAATGCTAAGCTAACTAGCATGCTAAGCTAACACCTTATTTTCCAACCAAACTTACACAGGTGACTCAACAGACCACGCTGAACAAGTTTCTGGTGTTATCTCACATGCTAACGGGTAATGCTAATGCTAAGCTAACTAGCATGCTAGGCTAACACCTTATTTTCCAACCAAACTTACACAGGTGACTCAACAGACCACGCTGAACAAGTTTCTGGTGTTATCTCACATGCTAACGGGTGATGCTAATGCTAAGCTAACTAGCATGCTAGGCTAACACCTTATTTTCCAACCAAACTTACACAGGTGACTCAACAGACCACGCTGAACAAGTTTCTGGTGTTATCTCACATGCTAACGGGTGATGCTAATGCTAAGCTAACTAGCATGCTAGGCTAACACCTTATTTTTCAACCAAACTTACACAGATGACTCAACAGACCACGCTGAACAAGTTTCTGGTGTTATCTCACATGCTAACGGGTGATGCTAATGCTAAGCTAACTAGCATGCGCACTTGAGTCAAATGTTAGCCCACCATATCAATGTGTCCACAAGGGCTCACTGTTGATGCACAATAAATCTTGTACAGATCGGATAATGTATCACTGAGATATAACTGTAATAATAATATAGGGGGCGCTGTGGAGTAAAAATTTAGACAACATTATCAATGTGTGTAGAAGTGCTCACTGATGAACCACAATAAATCTCGTACAGATCGGATAATGTATCACTGAGATATAACTGTAGTAATAATATAGGGGGCGCTGTGGAGTAAAAATTTACACAACATTATCAATGTGTGTAGAAGTGCTCACTGATGAACCACACTAAATCTCGTGCAGATCGGATAATGTATCACTAAGATATAACTGTAGTAATAATATAGGGGGCGCTATGGAGTAAAAATTTACATACCATTATCAATGTGTGTCGAAGTGTTCACTGATAAAGCACAATAAATCTCGTGCAGATTGGATAATGTATCACTGAGATATAACTGTAGTAATAATATAGGGGGCGCTATGGAGTAAAAATTTACATACCATTATCAATGTGTATAGAAGTGTTCACTGATGAATCACATTAAATCTCGTGCAGATCGGATAATGTATCACTAAGATATAACTGTAGTAATAATATAGGGGGCGCTATGGAGTAAAAATTTACATACATTATCAATGTGTGTCGAAGTGTTCACTGATAAAGCACAATAAATCTCGTGCAGATCGGATAATGTATCACTAAGATATAACTGTAGTAATAATATAGGGGGCGCTATGGAGTAAAAATTTACATACCATTATCAATGTGTGTCGAAGTGTTCACTGATAAAGCACAATAAATCTCGTGCAGATCGGATAATGTATCACTAAGATATAACTGTAGTAATAATACAGGGGGCGCTATGGAGTAAAAATTTACATACCATTATCAATGTGTGTAGAAGTGTTCACTGATGAATCATAATAAATCTCGTGCAGATCGGATAATGTATCACTAAGATATAACTGTAGTAATAATATAGGGGGCGCTATGGAGTAAAAATTTACATAACATTATCAATGTGTGTCGAAGTGTTCACTGATAAAGCATAATAAATCTCGTGCAGATCGGATGATGTATCACTGAGATATAACTATAGAAATAATGTAGGGGGCGCACTTGAGTCAAATGTTAGCCCACCATATCAATGTGTCCACAAGGGCTCACTGATGATGCACAATAAATCTGGTTCAGATCGGATGATGTATCACTGAGATACAACAGTTTGAATAATCTAGGGGGCGCTATGGAGGCTATTTGCTAATTAGCATAAACACCTGTTCAAGGGGTGGGTAATGATCGATCATAATGATTTTGGTACTCCTCAGATCAAATCTGTGGAGTTTAGAACCAAACGTATGGTGACGGCGTTACGTCTTACTTCGCCACGTCACCACGCCCACTTGCTCCACCCAAAACGAACAGTGCTGGAAAGCTTGTTACACCAACATGTCTTCGGTGACTGGATACAATGTCACGCTGATTAGGTAACAGGGATCCGATATGGACCGTTCAACGTAAAACTTTACACTTCCTGTTGTCAGGGGGCGTGGCTTAAGTGATGTCATGATTTGACCATACAGTTTTGCAGGGGACCGGATGTGGGTCAATCACTGAAGGTTTGATGTATTAGACAGTTTTCGTGTAAGAGCTGTAAGCGTTTCGTTTTTCATGGCGAGATGTCCAACTTTGAGGTCTGGCCCCGCCCCTTCAGCATGCATGAAAACGCACAGTTTTGATAACATTTGTTCCCCCGTGCCTTATAAAGAAACTGGCCAAGTTTGAATCAAATCGAGCGAAATCCCTAGGAGGAGTTCGTTGAAATGCAGAGGCTGTAAACGGCCAAAAAGGGGTGAAAATTTGGTCATCGTTCCAAAATGGCCGCCTTACCATTTATCGTACAACATTGGTGCCAGAGGGTTTTCTGTGCATCTTGGTGAGTTGGACAAGTGTACCAAATTTCATGATTCTACGTCAAACTAAGGTCAATGCGGAGGGTATTTTGAAAATTTCTAGGGGGCGCTCTTGAGCCGTTTCTGTAGCGATTTGCTAATTAGCATAAACACCTGTTCAAGGAGTGGGCAATGATCGATCATACTGATTTTGGTACTCCTCGGATAAAATATGTGGATTTTAGATCCAAACGTATGGTGATGGCGTTACATCTTACTTCGCCATGTCGCCACGCCCACTTGCTCCACCCAAAACGAACAGTGCTGGAAAGCTTGTTACACCAACATGTCTTTAGTCACTGGACACAATGTCACGCTGATTAGGTAACACGGATCCGATATGGACCTTTCAAAGTAAAACTTTACACTTCCTGTTGTCAGGGGGCGTGGCTTAAGTGATGTCATGATTTGACCATACAGTAATGCAGGGGACCGGATGTGCGTCAATAACTGAAGGTTTGATGTATTAGACTATTTTCGTGTAAGAGCTGTAAGCGTTTCGTTTTTCATGGCGAGATGTCCAACTTTGACGTCTGGCCCCGCCCCTTCAGCATTCATGAAAACGCACAATTTTGATGTCGTTTGTTCCCCCATGCCTTATGAAGAAACTGGCCAAGTTTGAACCAAATCGAGCGAAATTCATAGGAGGAGTTCGTTCAAATGCAGAGGCTGTAAACGGCCAAAAAGGGGTGAAAATGTGGTCATCGTTCCAAAATGGCCGCCTTACCATTTATTGTACAACGTTGGTGCCAGAGGGTTTTCTGTACATCTTGGTGAGTTGGACAAGTGTACCAAATTTCATGATTCTACGTCAAACTAAGGTCATGCGGAGGGTATTTTGAATATTTCTAGGGGGCGCTCTTGAGCCGTTTCTGTGGCGATTTTTGCCACGCCCCCAAAATATGTAATTTTTCACCAGTCCTGACGAGTCCGCCAAATTTGGTGAGTTTTCATATATGATAAAGCCCCCAAAATGGCACTTCTTTTGGCGGAAGAAAAAAAATAAAAATAATTAAAGCCGCAAGCGGCGTTGAGGCCCTCGCAGCTTAGCGCCGCTCGGACCTTATTAAGGCGACCGCGCGAGCTCCAGCTTGTCCGCTCGGTCGCCATTTCGAAGTCTCTCGTGTCTACTCCGCACCAGGAGTGCACACGCACAATAAATCTGGTTCAGATCGAATGATGTATCACTTAGATATAACTATAGAAGTAATGTAGGGGGCGCACTTGAGTCAAATGTTAGCCCACCATATCAATGTGTCCACAAGGGCTCACTGATGATGATAAATAAATATGGTTCAGATCGGATAATGTATCACTGAGATATAACAGTTTGAATAATCTAGGGGGCGCTCTGGAGTCATATGTTAGCCCACCATATCAATGTGTCCACAAGGGCTCACTGATGATGCACAATAAATCTGGTTCAGATCGGATGATGTATCACTGAGATATAACTATAGAAATAATGTAGGGGGCGCACTTGAGTCAAATGTTAGCCCACCATATCAATGTGTCCACAAGGGCTCACTGATGATGCACAATAAATCTGGTTCAGATCGGATGATGTATCACTGAGATATAACTGTAGTAATAATATAGGGGGCGCTATGGAGTAAAAATTTACATACCATTATCAATGTGTGTCGAAGTGTTCACTGATAAAGCACAATAAATCTCGTGCAGATCGGATAATGTATCACTAAGATATAACTGTAGTAATAATACAGGGGGCGCTATGGAGTAAAAATTTACATATCATTATGAATGTGTATAGAAGTGTTCACTGATAAAGCACAATAAATCTGGTTCAGATCGGATGATGTATCACTGAGATATAACTATAGAAATAATGTAGGGGGCGCACTTGAGTCAAATGTTAGCCCACCATATCAATGTGTCCACAAGAGCTCACTGATGATGCACAATAAATCTGGTTCAGATCGGATGATGTATCACTGAGATATAACTGTAGTAATAATATAGGGGGCGCTATGGAGTAAAAATTTACATACCATTATCAATGTGTGTCGAAGTGTTCACTGATAAAGCACAATAAATCTCGTGCAGATCGGATAATGTATCACTAAGATATAACTGTAGTAATAATATAGGGGGCGCTATGGAGTAAAAATTTACATACCATTATGAATGTGTGTAGAAGTGTTCACTGATGAATCATAATAAATCTCGTGCAGATCGGATAATGTATCACTAAGATATAACTGTAGTAATAATATAGGGGGCGCTATGGAGTAAAAATTTACATACCATTATCAATGTGTATAGAAGTGTTCACTAATGAATCACATTAAATCTCGTGCAGATCGGATAATGTATCACTAAGATATAACTGTAGTAATAATATAGGGGGCGCTATGGAGTAAAAATTTACATACCATTATCAATGTGTGTCGAAGTGTTCACTGATAAAGCACAATAAATCTCGTGCAGATCGGATAATGTATCACTAAGATATAACTGTAGTAATAATACAGGGGGCGCTATGGAGTAAAAATTTACATACCATTATGAATGTGTGTAGAAGCGTTCACTGATGAATCATAATAAATCTCGTGCAGATTGGATAATGTATCACTAAGATATAACTGTAGTAATAATATAGGGGGCGCTATGGAGTAAAAAATTACATAACATTATCAATGTGTGTCGAAGTGTTCACTGATAAAGCATAATAAATCTCGTGCAGATCGGATGATGTATCACTGAGATATAACTATAGAAATAATGTAGGGGGCGCACTTGAGTCAAATGTTAGCCCACCATATCAATGTGTCCACAAGGGCTCACTGATGATGCACAATAAATCTGGTTCAGATCGGATGATGTATCACTGAGATACAACAGTTTGAATAATCTAGGGGGCGCTATGGAGGCTATTTGCTAATTAACATAAACACCTTTTCAAGGGGTGGGTAATGATCGATCATAATGATTTTGGTACTCCTCAGATCAAATCTGTGGAGTTTAGAACCAAACGTATGGTGACGGCGTTACGTCTTACTTCGCCACGTCACCACGCCCACTTGCTCCACCCAAAACGAACAGTGCTGGAAAGCTTGTTACACCACCATGTCTTCGGTGACTGGATACAATGTCACGCTGATTAGGTAACAGGGATCCGTTATGGACCGTTCAACGTAAAACTTTACACTTCCTGTTGTCAGGGGGCGTGGCTTAAGTGATGTCATGATTTGACCGTACAGTTTTGCAGGGGACCGGATGTGGGTCAATCACTGAAGGTTTGATGTATTAGACAGTTTTCGTGTAAGAGCTGTAAGCGTTTCGTTTTTCATGGCGAGATGTCCAACTTTGAGGTCTGGCCCCGCCCCTTCAGCATGCATGAAAACGCACAGTTTTGATAACATTTGTTCCCCCGTGCCTTATAAAGAAACTGGCCAAGTTTGAATCAAATCGAGCGAAATCCCTAGGAGGAGTTCGTTGAAATGCAGAGGCTGTAAACGGCCAAAAAGGGGTGAAAATTTGGTCATCGTTCCAAAATGGCCGCCTTACCATTTATCGTACAACATTGGTGCCAGAGGGTTTTCTGTGCATCTTGGTGAGTTGGACAAGTGTACCAAATTTCATGATTCTACGTCAAACTAAGGTCAATGCGGAGGGTATTTTGAATATTTCTAGGGGGCGCTCTTGAGCCGTTTCTGTAGCGATTTGCTAATTAGCATAAACACCTGTTCAAGGGGTGGGCAATGATCGATCATACTGATTTTGGTACTCCTCGGATCAAATCTGTGGATTTTAGAACCAAACGTATGGTGATGGCGTTATGTCTTACTTCGCCACGTCGCCACGCCCACATGCTCCACCAAAAACGAACAGTATTGGAATGCTTGTTACACCAACATGTCTTCGGTCACTGGACACAATGCCACGCTGATTAGGTAACAGGGGTCCGATATGGACCGTTCAACGTAAAACTTTACACTTCCTGTTGTCAGGGGGCGTGGCTTAAGTGATGTCATGATTTGACCATACAGTTTTGCGGGGGACCGGATGTGGGTCAATAACTGAAGGTTTGATGTATTAGACTTTTTTCGTGTAAGAGCTGTAAGCGTTTCGTTTTTCATGGCGAGATGTCCAACTTTGACGTCTGGCCCCGCCCCTTCAGCATTCATGAAAACGCACAATTTTGATATCGTTTGTTCCCCCGTGCCTTATGAAGAAACTGGCCAAGTTTGAACCAAATCGAGCGAAATTCATAGGAGGAGTTCGTTCAAATGCGGAGGCTGTAAACGGCCAAAAAGGGGTGAAAATTTGGTCATCGTTCCAAAATGGCCGCCTTACCATTTATTGTACAACATTGGTGCCAGAGGGTTTTCTGTGCATCTTGGTGAGTTGGACAAGTGTACCAAATTTCATGATTCTACGTCAAACTAAGGTCAATGCGGAGGGTATTTTGAAAATTTCTAGGGGGCGCTCTTGAGCCGTTTCTGTGGCGATTTTTGCCACGCCCCCAAAATACGTAATTTTTCACCAGTCCTGACGAGTCCGCCAAATTTGGTGAGTTTTCATATATGATAAAGCCCCCAAAAGGCCACTTCAAGAGGGACTAGAATAAAAATAATAATAAAAAAATAATAATAATAAAAATAATAATAAACACTACAATTACAATAGGTCCTTGCAGCGCTTCGCTGCTTCGGGCCTAATTAAAGCTGCAAGCAGCATTGAGGCCCTCGCAGCTTAGCGCCGCTCGGACCTTATTGAGGCGACCGCGCGAGCTCCAGCTCGTCCGCTCGGTCGCCATTTCGAAGTCTCTCGTGTCTACTCCGCACCAGGGGTGCACACGCACAATAAATCTGGTTCAGATCAGATGATGTCTCACTGAGATATAACAGTTTGAATAATCTAGGGGGCGCTATGGAGTTATATGTTAAATCACAAAATCAATGTGTCCACAAGGGCTCACTGATGATGCACAATAAATCTGGTTCAGATCGGATGATGTATCACTGAGATATAACTATAGAAATAATGTAGGGGGCGCACTTGAGTTAAATGTTAGCCCACCATATCAATGTGTCCACAAGGGCTCACTGATGATGCACAATAAATCTGGTTCAGATCGGATGATGTATCACTGAGATATAACAGTTTGAATAATCTAGGGGGCGCTCTGGAGTCATATGTTAAACCACAATATCAATGTGTCCACAATGTCTCAATGATGATACACAGTAAATCTGGTTCAGATCGGATGATGTATCACTGAGATATAACTATAGAAATAATGTAGGGGGCGCACTTGAGTCAAATGTTAGCCCACCTTATCAATGTGTCCACAAGGACTCACTGATGATGCACAATAAATCTGGTTCAGATCGGATGATGTCTCACTGAGATATAACAGTTTGAATAATCTAGGGGGCGCTCTGGAGTCACATGTTAAACCACAATATCAATGTGTCCACAAGGTCTCACTGATGATACACGATAAATCTGGTTCAGATCGGATGATGTCTCACTGAGATATAACAGTTTGAATAATCTAGGGGGCGCTATGGGGTTATATGTTAAACCACAATATCAATGTGTCCACAAAGGCTCACTGATTATTCACAATAAATTTGGTTCAGATCGGATGATGTATCACTGAGATATAACTATAGAAATAATATAGGGGGCGCTGTGGAGTAAAAATTTACATACCATTATCAATGTGTGTAGAAGTGTTCACTGATGAATCACAATAAATCTCGTGCAGATCGGATAATGTATCACTAAGATATAACTGTAGTAATAATATAGGGGGCGCTATGGAGTAAAAATTTACATACCATTATCAATGTGTGTCGAAGTGTTCACTGATAAAGCACAATAAATCTTGTGCAGATCGGATAATGTATCACTAAGATATAACTGTAGTAATAATACAGGGGGCGCTATGGAGTAAAAATTTACATACCATTATCAATGTGTGTAGAAGTGTTCACTGATGAATCACAATAAATCTCGTGCAGATCGGATAATGTATCACTAAGATATAACTGTAGTAATAATATAGGGGGCGCTATAGAGTAAAAATTTACATAACATTATCAATGTGTGTCGAAGTGTTCACTGATAAAGCACAATAAATCTCGTGCAGATCGGATAATGTATCACTGAGATATAACTGTAGTAATAATATAGGGGGCGCTATGGAGTAAAAATTTACATACCATTATCAATGTGTGTAGAAGTGTTCACTGATGAATCACAATAAATCTCGTGCAGATCGGATAATGTATCACTAAGATATAACTGTAGTAATAATATAGGGGGCGCTATGGAGTAAAAATTTACATACCATTATCAATGTGTGTCGAAGTGTTCACTGATAAAGCACAATAAATCTTGTGCAGATCGGATAATGTATCACTAAGATATAACTGTAGTAATAATACAGGGGGCGCTATGGAGTAAAAATTTACATACCATTATCAATGTGTGTAGAAGTGTTCACTGATGAATCACAATAAATCTCGTGCAGATCGGATAATGTATCACTAAGATATAACTGTAGTAATAATATAGGGGGCGCTATAGAGTAAAAATTTACATAACATTATCAATGTGTGTCGAAGTGTTCACTGATAAAGCACAATAAATCTCGTGCAGATCGGATAATGTATCACTGAGATATAACTGTAGTAATAATATAGGGGGCGCTATGGAGTAAAAATTTACATAACATTATCAATGTGTGTCAAAGTGTTCACTGATGATGCACAATAAATCTGGTTCAGATCGGATGATGTATCACTGAGATATAACTATAGAAGTAATGTAGGGGGCGCACTTGAGTCAAATGTTTGCCCACCATATCAATGTGTCCACAAGGGCTCACTGATGATGCACAATAAATCTGGTTCAGATCGGATGATGTATCACTGAGATATAACTATAGAAATAATGTAGGGGGCGCACTTGAGTCAAATGTTAGCCCACCATATCAATGTGTCCACAAGGGCTCACTGATGATGCACAATAAATCTGGTTCAGATCGGATGATGTATCACTGAGATATAACTATAGAAATAATGTAGGGGGCGCACTTGAGTCAAATGTTAGCCCACCATATCAATGTGTCCACAAGGGCTCACTGATGATGCACAATAAATCTGGTTCAGATCGGATGATGTATCACTGAGATACAACAGTTTGAATAATCTAGGGGGCGCTATGGAGGCTATTTGCTAATTAGCATAAACACCTGTTCAAGGGGTGGGTAATGATCGATCATAATGATTTTGGTACTCCTCAGATCAAATCTGTGGAGTTTAGAACCAAACGTATGGTGACGGCGTTACGTCTTACTTCGCCACGTCACCACGCCCACTTGCTCCACCCAAAACGAACAGTGCTGGAAAGCTTGTTACACCAACATGTCTTCGGTGACTGGATACAATGTCACGCTGATTAGGTAACAGGGATCCGATATGGACCGTTCAACGTAAAACTTTACACTTCCTGTTGTCAGGGGGCGTGGCTTAAGTGATGTCATGATTTGACCATACAGTTTTGCAGGGGACCGGATGTGGGTCAATCACTGAAGGTTTGATGTATTAGACAGTTTTCGTGTAAGAGCTGTAAGCGTTTCGTTTTTCATGGCGAGATGTCCAACTTTGAGGTCTGGCCCCGCCCCTTCAGCATGCATGAAAACGCACAGTTTTGATAACATTTGTTCCCCCGTGCCTTATAAAGAAACTGGCCAAGTTTGAATCAAATCGAGCGAAATCCCTAGGAGGAGTTCGTTGAAATGCAGAGGCTGTAAACGGCCAAAAAGGGGTGAAAATTTGGTCATCGTTCCAAAATGGCCGCCTTACCATTTATCGTACAACATTGGTGCCAGAGGGTTTTCTGTGCATCTTGGTGAGTTGGACAAGTGTACCAAATTTCATGATTCTACGTCAAACTAAGGTCAATGCGGAGGGTATTTTGAATATTTCTAGGGGGCGCTCTTGAGCCGTTTCTGTAGCGATTTGCTAATTAGCATAAACACCTGTTCAAGGGGTGGGCAATGATCGATCATACTGATTTTGGTACTCCTCGGATCAAATCTGTGGATTTTAGAACCAAACGTATGGTGATGGCGTTATGTCTTACTTCGCCACGTCGCCACGCCCACATGCTCCACCAAAAACGAACAGTATTGGAATGCTTGTTACACCAACATGTCTTCGGTCACTGGACACAATGCCACGCTGATTAGGTAACAGGGGTCCGATATGGACCGTTCAACGTAAAACTTTACACTTCCTGTTGTCAGGGGGCGTGGCTTAAGTGATGTCATGATTTGACCATACAGTTTTGCGGGGGACCGGATGTGGGTCAATAACTGAAGGTTTGATGTATTAGACTTTTTTCGTGTAAGAGCTGTAAGCGTTTCGTTTTTCATGGCGAGATGTCCAACTTTGACGTCTGGCCCCGCCCCTTCAGCATTCATGAAAACGCACAATTTTGATATCGTTTGTTCCCCCGTGCCTTATGAAGAAACTGGCCAAGTTTGAACCAAATCGAGCGAAATTCATAGGAGGAGTTCGTTCAAATGCGGAGGCTGTAAACGGCCAAAAAGGTGTAAAAATTTGGTCATCGATCCAAAATGGCCGCCTTACCATTTATCGTACAACGTTGGTGCCAGAGGTTTTTCTGTGCATCTTGGTGAGATGGACAAGTGTACCGAATTTCATGATTGTACGTCAAAATAAGGTCAATGCGGAGGGTATTTTGAAAATTTCTAGGGGGCGCTCTTGAGCCGTTTCTGTGGCTATTTTTGCCACGCCCCCAAAATACGTAATTTTTCACCAGTCCTGACGAGTCCGCCAAATTTGGTGAGTTTTCGTATATGATAAAGCCTCCAAAAGGCCACTTCTTTGGGGGGAAGAAAAAAAAAAAAAATAATAAAAAAAATAATAAAAATAATAAACACTACAATTACAATAGGCCTTCGCAGCGCTATGGAGGCTATTTGCTAATTAGCATAAACACCTGTTCAAGGGGTGGGTAATGATCGATCATAATGATTTTGGTACTCCTCAGATCAAATCTGTGGAGTTTAGAACCAAACGTATGGTGACGGCGTTACGTCTTACTTCGCCACGTCACCACGCCCACTTGCTCCACCCAAAACGAACAGTGCTGGAAAGCTTGTTACACCAACATGTCTTCGGTGACTGGATACAATGTCACGCTGATTAGGTAACAGGGATCCGATATGGACCGTTCAACGTAAAACTTTACACTTCCTGTTGTCAGGGGGCGTGGCTTAAGTGATGTCATGATTTGACCATACAGTTTTGCAGGGGACCGGATGTGGGTCAATCACTGAAGGTTTGATGTATTAGACAGTTTTCGTGTAAGAGCTGTAAGCGTTTCGTTTTTCATGGCGAGATGTCCAACTTTGAGGTCTGGCCCCGCCCCTTCAGCATGCATGAAAACGCACAGTTTTGATAACATTTGTTCCCCCGTGCCTTATAAAGAAACTGGCCAAGTTTGAATCAAATCGAGCGAAATCCCTAGGAGGAGTTCGTTGAAATGCAGAGGCTGTAAACGGCCAAAAAGGGGTGAAAATTTGGTCATCGTTCCAAAATGGCCGCCTTACCATTTATCGTACAACATTGGTGCCAGAGGGTTTTCTGTGCATCTTGGTGAGTTGGACAAGTGTACCAAATTTCATGATTCTACGTCAAACTAAGGTCAATGCGGAGGGTATTTTGAATATTTCTAGGGGGCGCTCTTGAGCCGTTTCTGTAGCGATTTGCTAATTAGCATAAACACCTGTTCAAGGGGTGGGCAATGATCGATCATACTGATTTTGGTACTCCTCGGATCAAATCTGTGGATTTTAGAACCAAACGTATGGTGATGGCGTTATGTCTTACTTCGCCACGTCGCCACGCCCACATGCTCCACCAAAAACGAACAGTATTGGAATGCTTGTTACACCAACATGTCTTCGGTCACTGGACACAATGCCACGCTGATTAGGTAACAGGGGTCCGATATGGACCGTTCAACGTAAAACTTTACACTTCCTGTTGTCAGGGGGCGTGGCTTAAGTGATGTCATGATTTGACCATACAGTTTTGCGGGGGACCGGATGTGGGTCAATAACTGAAGGTTTGATGTATTAGACTTTTTTCGTGTAAGAGCTGTAAGCGTTTCGTTTTTCATGGCGAGATGTCCAACTTTGACGTCTGGCCCCGCCCCTTCAGCATTCATGAAAACGCACAATTTTGATATCGTTTGTTCCCCCGTGCCTTATGAAGAAACTGGCCAAGTTTGAACCAAATCGAGCGAAATTCATAGGAGGAGTTCGTTCAAATGCGGAGGCTGTAAACGGCCAAAAAGGTGTAAAAATTTGGTCATCGATCCAAAATGGCCGCCTTACCATTTATCGTACAACGTTGGTGCCAGAGGTTTTTCTGTGCATCTTGGTGAGATGGACAAGTGTACCGAATTTCATGATTGTACGTCAAAATAAGGTCAATGCGGAGGGTATTTTGAAAATTTCTAGGGGGCGCTCTTGAGCCGTTTCTGTGGCTATTTTTGCCACGCCCCCAAAATACGTAATTTTTCACCAGTCCTGACGAGTCCGCCAAATTTGGTGAGTTTTCGTATATGATAAAGCCTCCAAAAGGCCACTTCTTTGGGGGGAAGAAAAAAAAAAATAATAATAAAAAAAATAAAAATAATAAACACTACAATTACAATAGGCCTTCGCAGCGCTTAGCTGCTCGGGCCTAATTAAAGCTGCAAGCAGCATTGAGGCCCTCGCAGCTTAGCGCCGCTCGGACCTTATTGAGGCGACCGCGCGAGCTCCAGCTCGTCCGCTCGGTCGCCATTTCGAAGTCTCTCGTGTCTACTCCGCACCAGGGGTGCACACGCACAATAAATCTGGTTCAGATCAGATGATGTCTCACTGAGATATAACAGTTTGAATAATCTAGGGGGCGCTATGGAGTTATATGTTAAATCACAAAATCAATGTGTCCACAAGGGCTCACTGATGATGCACAATAAATCTGGTTCAGATCGGATGATGTATCACTGAGATATAACTATAGAAATAATGTAGGGGGCGCACTTGAGTTAAATGTTAGCCCACCATATCAATGTGTCCACAAGGGCTCACTGATGATGCACAATAAATCTGGTTCAGATCGGATGATGTATCACTGAGATATAACAGTTTGAATAATCTAGGGGGCGCTCTGGAGTCATATGTTAAACCACAATATCAATGTGTCCACAATGTCTCAATGATGATTCACAGTAAATCTGGTTCAGATCGGATGATGTATCACTGAGATATAACTATAGAAATAATGTAGGGGGCGCACTTGAGTCAAATGTTAGCCCACCTTATCAATGTGTCCACAAGGACTCACTGATGATGCACAATAAATCTGGTTCAGATCGGATGATGTCTCACTGAGATATAACAGTTTGAATAATCT
>JBBPBX010017357.1:0-18164 GCA_038048925.1 Garcialebias charrua
TTGTTTAGTCATTACTGTTGTCATTATTTGAGATATTGTTGTGGTTCTGAACACTCCCAGCCAAAAAAGGTTTTGTATTAACATTGATTAATGCATAAGATGGATTTAACTATGCCAACATGCAGTTCGTTTTGTTAAATCTCAACCGTCGAAGAGTCAATGTAGTTTAAAGCTACTCAAGGTACCATAAACTACACTGGCCTCACAATTTCTAAATTGAACCGATTCGATCGTTTCTATTCTAGATTATCTATTCATTTTGATGAGTCTCGCCATAGACTTCAAAATTTATTAGGAACACCAAATCCTACGTCGTTCGTCTAAAAGACAACAGACATTTAGATCAAACTATATTTCATTTTTCTACTTTAGTTTAACCTAAACTAAGTAATGAATGGAGGAATAGTTTGGAATTAGAGGCCTTCGTTACAGAAGCCCTCCAAAATTCTATAGGTATAGATCCCTATATCTAATTTACAGAATTGATCCACCCCTTAATTGGTAATTATAGCTGATCTAAACCATGATAGCTTACATACCAGGTGCATATAGGTAGGGCCTAATGTAAAATCCCAATCATAAGCCCACCTAAAACCACATAATTGCATGACACATAGAACCAGAGTGGCACTGACTGGAGACCAACCAGCCAACAACCTTCGATGTGGGGACCTGCAGCTCCAACGCTTGGTCTTCAACCTTCATCCAAGGATCGCCTCCTCTGCGTCAATCGAGGGATCCCCTCTACATGCTGATTATGAAAACAATTGTTGCTGATCAATCAACAAAACTAATCGTTGTGGATTTACTGCTGTGGGATTACCGCTGTGGATTATAAGACTTTGTTTTCCAAAGGATCACAGACTTTGTTTTCCAAGAGTTAACAGACTCAGTTTTCCGAGGGATTAAAAGCTTACCGCAATGGGATTACCTACGAACAGTATGGAAGTTCCAAAAACTTTATGGGATTATAATTTTTGATTTTTTCTTTTCCACTCGCCGGATTACTTCAAGATCAGAGACAGTTCAAGGTTTCCTTTCGTGTTGGACCCCATCCCCAACGACTGGCGATGGCTTCCAAAAGGGGGGAGATGTAGTGGACATGACCTTGTCCACTTTTAAGACACCTGTGTACTTTTGAACTGTCCAGTGATGACCTTTACTGACCTCTCAGTAAAGCAGGACATTTAACACAATTATTCCATTAGTTATAATCTGAGGACATATAGTCACTAAAAGAGACTATTTCTATATCTTGATTTTATTCTAATGTAATCAAGAATAACTTTTCTCATTTTCATGATATGTGCTTTTATGCTGTGTTATTCTGAAATGTGTTAATTACTGTCTTCACTGCTGTGTTTAAAGGTGAAGCCTTCGGGTCACAGAGACCGGACGGTTTTGTTTAGAAACTCAGAGACAGTCTGATGAGCAGGGCTCCAGCGTTATCTGTCTTTTTTCCTAAACATTTCTCTCTGCTGCTGGCTTGTAACCTTGGGTTTGATAAAGCAAGTGAACTCCTCTCTGTGTTCCTGCTTTTAAGTTCTAACTGTGCGGAAACGCTTCAGTCTTTGAATGGACAAAGAGTTTGAATGGACGGAGACCTGAAAGCTCTCTGCCTTGCAGCTGGTCAAGCTTGGTCAAGAGCCAAAGACTAACTTGTCAGCTAGAACTGATGGACGTCTCCATCCAGTTCCCCGAGCAAAAGCTCCAAAGTTCTTAATGAACTTCCTTTGAGAAACATCTCGTCTTGAAGTCAGCCAGAAGCTGCCACATGTTTCTGACGGCTGACGCGGATCCGAGGAGACGTTGGAAGTAAACGACCAGTTCAGACGTACGAGGGCCGGAAGGACTCCGTGCACCTGGGAGGCTGGCAATATCTTTATCAGACGCATCGTCAAAAGGTAAAGAGCGGTTTACAAACGTACCTGGGATTTAGCCGAAGTCGGATGGAATGTGTCATCTCTGGTTACACTCGAGATAAATAACTTAATCTCTCCAACCTCTTATTCCTCCTACTCTTTCCCCTCTCTATCTAAGCTGGAAACTATATTTTTAAGCTAAAAGAGCCCACAGACTAAATATGTTAACATCCAATATTTATGTCTGTTGTGTTGAATTTAAGTGTGCTGACGTTTTAAATTGAAAGAAAGTGAAATCATGTCAATCAAGTGTAATGGTGTTAATTTAGTTGATTTATTCTAAATAAATGATAGTGTCTCTTTGACATATCAAACTAAGTTAACGTCTTTGTCACTTAATGGCTCTGTTTATTTATCCATCATAAAGATCACAGAAATATTGAATAAACTGAAAAAGAAGAGAATCCGTGAATTTACTATTCAATCTGAATAAGTAAATTAATTAAGGTAAAAAGGAGGTCAGTATTAAACTGACCCCCCCTTTAACCCCTTTACAGTAGACACTGTATTGCACTAGCAGTATACACAATAAGATTATATTTACATCTATTTCTAAATACATGTTTATTTCCAGCGAAATTAACTGACATATGTTACAATGCTAATAAATATTTAATACTATTTCATCATAAATAGTATTATTATTGGTGATATGAAATTAATTTATGCCAATTTTTTTCCCTACACATTTAAATATTATGTAATATTAAATACATTATTACACCAACCTTGGTCAATATGTGTAGTTTATTCTTTTTAGATACATGAAAAGATTTAATAATTGAGAAATATAAATAAACAAACAAATAAACAAAAATAAACATCTGATAGTGTGACATCTGATAGTGTGACAAGACTCTCACTCCCTCGGTGCAACAGTAACTATTTAAACATTAAAACACTGAAACATATAATAATAGACATAAGCATAAAATAGTAAAACTTTAACACTGTCCTGAGTTTTTGCATAGTGGTATAAGAGTATGAAAATTTACACCAACTCTAAAAACTAAAGCACTAAACATTTAATGAACATAATACTGTTCTGAGTTTTTGCATACTAGTACAAAAAGTAAAAAAGTATAAAAAGTATAACTATAAAATAAACTAAAGGTTCTAGCATTGACATTTGCAAAGTGGCAAAGCAGCATATCAGTTAATGTACACAGTATATGCATGAGGTAGTAGTTCATGTTGTTATAGAATGGCATATGCAGTAAGGCACATTGGGCATCCTTAAATATCTGGCGATGATGAAGCTCTTCTAATGCATGCTCTACCAACACTTTCTGTGTCTCTGGTGTTAGGGACTTGGTCAGATAATATGCAATCGGAGCTTTCCAATAACCTTGAAGCCCAACCACCATGAACACCAGAGCCTCAGAGGCAATGTCAGCTTCATTTATCCGATCTCCCATGTCCACAAATCCAGACATTGTTTGTGTCTGAGGATCATATTGAACATGCTTTTTGATGGCCATGGCATCCAGCATCAAAGAGACACATCCGTATTTGGCCTCATCTGCTTTGCGACGTTGCTCCAGCATGTCCAACATCATTTTATTTAGACCAGGTTTGGCATCAACAGAGCTCAGCCACCTTAGTAAAATAAAAAAGTAAAAATTTAACCATACAATCATTTAAACACTAAGCATCCCTACTGAAAACACTTGGCATCCCAAAAATAGATGCCATTGCACTAAAAAGTTAAAAATGTAAGCCTTTTTCAGCAAGTTCTACAATTCATGGTAACACAATATGTAGCGCTTAAGTTTCTCCAAGTGATTTAGTTTACAGTCAAACATAATGAAGAATACCTTTGCAATGATCTCGGATGTGGGAGGCAAATATGCAGAGTGTCTCTCAGATAGTGATATGCCTTTGGCCCATGCAAATGGAGCGTAAGGGCAAACTCTCTCTGGGCCTTGGTGTACTTGCTGCCCTGCCTCGACAACAGTTGAACTGGAAGATCTGAAAAACAGTTAAGAGTGATTTAGTGGGTGTCATTTCACCAAAGAACATAAAATACCCTATATACTATGTATTCAATGTAATATTTTTAATTTACCCGAGTAGCATTCAAGCTTGTCTTTTAGCTCTTCATTGATGAGATTTTTCTCCTTCAGTTCCTCTAGAAGAGACAGCATGCTTTTCTTGGCCCTCCTTTCTCTTGCCAAGGCATTCGATTTCTCCCTCTGCAATTTCCTCACTCTAGCTGAGGCTTCATTAAGTTTGGCATATATAGCCTTGGGGCAAGGAGGCAGTGAATACGGGTGGTCAGTGGCCTGCCGCTTGCAGCACTTTCGCCTCTTTGCAGTGGCTTCCAGTTGCTTTGCAAAAATATACAAATATATAAATAATATTAATGTGGAATTTAACAGTTTAAAAAAAAATAATTATTCACTTATCAATTGTGTGAATCAATTAATACTCACAACATCAGACTGAGCTTTATCCTGAGACAGGTCCATTGCCAGGTTGTCTTCTATTCTTCTAGAGGTGTTTGAGCCTCTTGTTTTTACAAGCTAAAATAAACAAAAGTAGAGTGTCTAAAATGTGCTATGTAAAGAACAACACATTGTTTATTGCTAAATTTGCAGAAAGAAATACTAAACTGTGACATTTAACCACATATTTATATATACAGTAGTTTATAGACATATCAATCTTATACATCTTGAAATCTTGTAGGTCGATGATACATACCTTTTGAAGATGCGATGGAAAATTGAAAAGTGTTGGAACAACACTATCTTTTAATCTAACAGTCTGCCCTGTCCGATCGAAGTCCTCAGAACTGAAGTGATCACTGCAGAGCAGTGTCCTGTCCAGGGCAACAAAACCCTCTCTTCTCAGGGCAACTTCCCACTGCCGCCTCCTCTCTCTGGTTTTGGGAAACCTTAAAAACATGAAGAAGATGGTCATTATTTTCCACACTTCCTTTCTTTACCTTTGAATTATAGTAATGACAATTATACACATATATCATACTTTTGGTGTGCTTGCATTTACTTTTGGTACAATAAAACAGCTATTAAAAATTGTGTCCAAAAGAAACACTAAATCATACATCATAATTTATATAAAGATACTTTTACAAGCCGTATACCATACCATACCATTTTATTTATAGAGCACTTAAAACAACAACAAGGTCAACCAAAGTGCTGTAAATATATATTATGTCATTATTATGTAAATATATATTATGTATAATATTATGTCAATAATATTATCTCACATTTTGGTGTGTAGCATGACCAATAATGTGCACTGATCCAAAATATAACTATGATTATTCTAATTAAAGTAATAATACTGTCACAGAGTCTTACTTGTGAAATGTGATCCCAAGGTTTCTTGTTTTGATGTTACGCCTATTGGAGCATCCATAGGCTGCACAAAAGTCAGGCATCTTGTCAAAGAGTATTTCTGTAAAACACAAAGCAGTAATTAGTGTTGAACATACCAAACCGCTTGGAAATCATGTGCAGCTTTAGTTCAGTTAAAAACAAAGAGCTCCTAGTGATCTAAGAATGCTGGGGAAATATTTGGAATACTGTACTAGCTAGCCCTTAATCAAAGGCTCTTGTTAATAGTATGCTAATAAATACAATCATGATCAAGATAGTCATTTACAGTAGTTTGTAATAAAATAGTTATTGGTGTAATAAAAACAGATTCTAGATTCTCGATGAGTGTGACACCCAAAACATGAATAAAACGTTTTAAAAAAGACAAAAGTGCTGTCTGACTACCAAAGAAATCATAGCCACGTTAATAACGTTTTTAAAAAGATAAACCGTTTGTAAATCCGTCAAGATTACAGCGAGTTAAGAGTATTTTTGTTTGTGTAAACCCCTCACCTCCATTCAGTTTCAACAGCTGCAGCTAATGTTGCTGTCTGTCGCAAGATGGCTGCCACGTGACGACGCCGGAGACTCCGCCTCAGCTTATCTAGTGTTTATTATATCTATGGCAGTACCGGTAACCTGCACAGGTTCAAGTGCAAACTTTAAAAAAAATAATATACAGATAATAGTCATGCAATCTTAATTCACACACAGACACCATTTGCATTGCCATTTGTCAAAGCAGAAAACTAGATTTGTTAAATGATTTGCTGACTCTGCAGTGTTTTTGACTCACAGCTACAAGTAGCAGCACAGAATGATACAATAACCACAACACAAGTTACACATTTCATGCTGCTGTATTCATGCATACTCATCTACGCACACAGACTCATGTTCGTGCTGCTGTTGTTCGGCATATTGCGTTGCACTATCAGGTGTTGAGTGTATTTCTTAGTTTATATCTTTAATCTTTATTACAGTTTCCTTTTACGATTTATATAATTGCTGTTGTTGGATGTGACATTGGGTACACAATTTTGTTCCACCTCATGTACCACATGTGATGCAAATGACAACAAAGAACATTGAACAATAAAGTGCCAACCAGGCCTTTTAGGTGACCTAAATCTGGCTTAAATGGCTAAATCTGACTCTTAGATATTGTGGTATTTTAGAACTTGTCTACGCACCATAATATATACAGTATATTTTTTAACATTTTTCTTTACTAAAAAACGTTTTAACAAAATGTTGAAGTACCCTTGACAAGCCATTAGGTGGCACACATCTAAATTAATGAGATCCAAGTACAAAGGAAGAAGAGTCTTAAGAGTGACAATTTTTTCCATATAATATTTGTAATTCTCTTTAATGCTGTTTGTAATTGTATTTTTTGTAATTAACCACGAACACTCAAAGTTCAATGGTACCATACCATACCATACCATTTTATTTATAAAGCACTTTAAACAGGAACAAGTCCACACCAAAGTGCTGGACAAACAAACACGCAACAGGCAACACAGACAATGAAGTACAACACGAAAAACATAAAAACATTGCAGATCATAAATCAAACGATCCAATACAAATCAGCTGGCATTGAAAGCAATGGAGTAGTAGTGAGTTTTTAACCGGGATTTGAAAACCGAGAGGGAGGGGGCCTGTTTGATGAGCAGCGGTAACTCGTTCCAGAGTCTTGGGCCTGCTACAGAGAACGCCCTGTCACCCCTGCGCTTAAGGCGAGTTTCTGGAACTATTAAGAGTACCTGATCCTCTGACCTCAAAGCACGTGGAGGGACATATGGGTGTATCAGATCCGAGAGATAGGCGGGGGCGAGACTGTTCAGCGATTTGTAGACATACATGAGAATTTTGAATTGGATTCGAAGATGAACCGGTAGCCAGTGAAGGGAGGCCAAGACTGGTGTAATGTGCTCTCTTTTGCGTGTGCTGGTTAAAAATCGGGCAGCTGCGTTCTGAACCAGTTGTAATCGTGCAATGGTGGCTTGACTGACGCCAAGCAGAAGGGAAGGGAATGACAAGATCAAAATAAAACAAGACAGATGTAAAAAAAATAAAAAAAATAAATAAAAAAAAGTAAAAATAACAGATGTTTCCATGACATTAAGTTTTGGGAATGTACTGTATAAAGAAGGGGCTATAGTGTCATTTTTCAAAACTTCTGTGTTTTGAGTTCATATTGATGCACCTAAAAAGTAGTTTTTCCAAAAATTTCCCTTTTGAAAAGTCTTTAAAAATCCTTTTTTTTTCCACCATCAACTCCATTTTTGTATGAGCAAGTAACGCGACCTCAGGCCTCGTCCACACAGAAATACAAATGTTTAAAAGCATCTTTCTTTTATTTTTCATTTCTAAAAAACATATTGTAAAGACAACTGAACTAGAAATGTCATCATCCCTATACAGTACAAATGCAAAGAACCATTAAAAATTGCTGTCGTTACCATGTCAGGCAGTAACACATGTTACTGTTACATGTTACTGTTCATGTTGCGCAGTAACACAACAAAAACAGGAAACAAGGAGTGGAGCATATGGATGCTGTTTACACGTTGGGGATGGATTATAAACACAAGAAGAAGAGGTGGCTCTAGGTTAGAAGAGGACTTTGCGTAGACTTCCATTCTTTTTTTTTTTTTCAATGAAAAATGTAGAACGGTAGAAGTGGAGCCATGACATCACTGTTTTCAAGATTGTTGTGTTTTACCCATCTATACAACGCAAGGAGATTTGTTCACTCTGGAATCTGTTTTAAAAAAATATATTGTTTTGAGGCCCCTAAAAAGCCCTTTTTTTATGTGGATGGCCCTTTAGTGTGACTTGTTGACTGATGGATGTCGGCCATTTGTATTTCATAATAGTAACTAGGTATGTAGTGAAGTAGCCAATAATACTAACTTTAAATTTACAACCTAATGTTTCAGTTTGTGTCTGGATATAGAAAATGCAGTCAGGTTCAAATGGCGTAGGCTTCACCACACCACGTAATTAGAAGTTAATTTGCCTCCTATTTCTTCAGGATTAATTTTAGTTTAGCTCTTTAGATGTCTTTTCTCTCGACTCTGGTAGCTACGTCTTGTCAACGTGTTTGTAATCTGTCCTTCCTCAAGGACACCCCCCAACAGTCGGTCATTTGGATGAGCCTTTCACTTTAAAAAGGCAGCTAGCTGCCTGAGGCTCCGAGTCTGTTACCCCCAAGTCACCACAGCTGTTGAAGAGGGAGACGGCAAGCGTTGGCTCACTGCCATGAGAAATAAATTAAATGGTGTTCACCTAGAATGCTGAATGTGCTGTATGGACTGTTTATTGTGGTATAGTGTAGCTGTTGCTTCGTTTCTACCCGGGCCGGTATTTTTTGTGTCATTCCTGGATTGCGGCTGCAGACTATACTGTAGTTGAGTTCCCTCAGCTCAGTTTAGATGGCTGCACACATACTCCACAAATCCCAAAATATGTCACTGCTGCACAAAATAAAACGCATTTTGGTTTTAAAAGGGTAAAGTGAATTTTGATTTTATATCTCACATCTGATGGGAATTCCACTAAAATCTGCTCAGTGTGAATTTTTTTTTCTTTTTTTCGGTTCATCCAGGACATGTTTGCATTTCAAGGTGCAATGAACAGAGGGACATTTTTTGAGCTGCAGTGCAATAGGTTGATTTGTTTACCCAGGATTTATCAGATCAGACTGACCTGATTCACAATGTGTGCCTACAGTGGCACTAAAAACTTTAGGGGTTCATTTGTGTGCATTGTGTGTGTGGCTCAGAAGGGGGTTTAAAACCACACATTGTGGGCGATGAGCTTCCAAGGACATAAACTCCAAATCTGTGGTACATGCAAAGTTCTAACCGGATTTCGTCCAAAGAGACCAATCGTTTTTCAGATCAATAACTCTCCCCCTGCTCTTTCTGAGACGACATGCATGAGAAAACAGCTTCAATCTGCTCCAACTGTGCAGTGCCAGACAATCCCACCATAATCCCCCAAGTCCAGTCTAGGATTACAGTGTCTGCTCTGACCACCATCTCAGCATTATCAAAATTAGTGAACTATATATGAACTATTTAGAAAAAAAAGACCCCTGAAGAACTCAGACCCCCCTCTTCTGTTTAAAACGTGCACAAAGCTTTTCAGGCGTATTTTTGTTTTCCCGGAAACAGAAACCACGCCTGGCATCCCCCCCAGATTAGTTGGTGTGGGATAGATTTAGGAAGATCAGCTGCACACAACACAAACAAAGCATTTAGCTTAATTTCTTATCTAGATGAAGTGGGAACCGCGTGGCAACTCTAAATCGCAGACCTGCTTTGTTTGGTGATAATAGTTACGTTGCTATGGTAACTGCGATATTTATTTCTTGATGGACGTGTCATGATCGCGAGCTCCTGCTGATGGTGTTTGTTCAGCACCAGCGGAGGAACATTTGCTCAGTTTGAGTCCATCCATCCATCCATCCATCCATCTGTTTGTGGATGTTTAGGCGTGTTAATTTCTGATGAAAGTGTTATGTTATGTCAAGTAGTTATTAATAGAATATTATCAGCTGTGACATCAGTCATGGAGTGCAGAGTGTAGAGAAAAGATCCTTCCTTCAGGCTATAGGCTAACGCCCAAAGGGAGACATTTTTAATACTTTTCAGACAACTCTTTCTCAAATGTTAAACAGTAAAACAACGATACATAAGCAAATATTACACCTCTACACTTTTGCATGACAAACTTTTGTTTAGTTTGTCACCGATTCCTCAACTGAACATTGTTTGTGTTACAGCACAAACATAGACTTTAAGGTGGCTTATTTAAGATCACCCTAAGGTCATTAACAACTTTCGTGGTGATGGATAATATTGCATGGAACAGAGTTTCAATTTTCAAGAGTCTTGTTATTAACACAGCATTCCTTATTTAGTTTTCATGTGAAGCAGCATGTATCTATTAACTTTGTTGGTGTTGTCATTAAAAACCCTTCATCAGTGAGCTGGCAGTTGTACTGGGAGGCATACTCTGGAAAAGTCAAACTACACTTCATTCTGTCACCATAACAAATTTTGCTGGGCAATTAATTGTCTCAGAAATTATCACGATAAACGATAATATTGTTTGAAATTTGATGATAATTAGTAATTATTATTATTGTTATTGTTATTATTATTATTAGTAGTAGTAGTAATTACTGTCAAATTTAAGAAGAAATATTTGTTTTGAGTGTAGTACATTTTTGACCACGGATGGCAGTATAAGACTGAACTGAAGGATGGATAGTGAGAGAATGAGCAGAGTGTCTCTTTAATAATAATGGGAGGGAGGCTTCTTGATGTGACATGGACTCTCTTTCCTTTTTATTTTTTTGTGGTTCTCAAAATGGCAGACATGTGGTTTGAGTTCTTTAGCATAGCATTTTTCACACAAAGCTTTTAATTAAAAAAATCGGTAAACAAGTTCTCAGCTTCTTTTTGCAGAGAAAAACAACTTTTTACACAAAGGCACGGGTTTCAACCGTGAATTTTGGAGCTTCAACAAGGTTTTTCCCTGAGGTCGGCCTGTTGGGTAGTAGCTTATTTCTCAGCTTAGCTGCTTTTAACAATAAAAAAAGAACACAATTTTGGACAGTTAAAGACTGTGTAAAGTGAAATTAAATATGTGTTTTTAGTTGTCACATGGCATAAATATGTGTTATTAATCACCCATTTAAATCTGACTGATTAAAAACATTGTTTACCTTATAAAATTAAGTCTCAAAAATCATGAAAAAACATGATTTTGCCTTGCCCTGGAACGCTGGGGGCGTGTCAGTGCGTGGGCGTGGTTTCAGCGCAGCTGCGCTCGTGTCCTGCCCCCTGAGCTGACTGTGTGGAGAGGCAGGCAGCAGAGATCCAGTAAACCTGCTCTGTTTTTATCCGAGTTCTGTCTGTAACAGCAGCTACTTTTTCCAAGAGTTACGCTGTTTTTGTAAATAGTTTTCTTGTGTGTTTTTAATCTGGAATGAATAAAAAAAATAAAAAAGAGTTGTACCATGCGGGATTTGAACCCGTGGGGTTTGGGACGGAAGGCAAGCGCTTTATCCATTGACCTATCCAGGCATTACAGATACTCGGTATAAAACCACGCGGTATAAAAACATGTTATGATTTGTACGGGTGCCCTGACCATTGCGACATCCAGGGAAGATGCACGAACGAGGCATAATTGATTAGCTAGCTAACAATGAACAAAATATCTATGCTATTGCTATCTGATGCTATCTGCGATTCGCGAGTGAACGGCTCCACCGAGGCGAATTTATACGGCTGGAGCTGCAGGGGGTGGGGCTATACTAATGAGGACCGCGTGACGAAACGCGGTCACATTTAAAACACGCCTAAAAAATCCTGAAATAGAAATATGTTTATACACAGTTTGCTCTATAACTCCAAAATTAATTGAGCTACAATTTTGAGACTTTTTACTCATTTACAAGATTACAATTATGACATTTATAATGTTTATTGAAGAAAATGTTGAAATTCACTTTACACGGTCTTTAAAATGGATTTTAAATAGAAAGGGAGGGGTCAGTGAAAAAGCACCGGAGTTGAGCTTTTCATCATCCAGTGCCTTCAGTAGAAAGAGGGAGACGAAGGAACGATAAAGCCGATAAATGAAAATGAGGTTGATAATTTTAATTTATCACGCAATTAATTGATTTATTGTTTATCGTGACAGGCCTATTCACTAGTTCGCTGTCTACTTGACATTAGCTCATTAAAAAGTGACTGAAATGTCTTACGCTCAAGATTTTGAGCAGCTCACTGAAAAAACACACTCATACGTGCTTTTTTTGATCCCATTAGGCTCAGTGTCCGTAATAAACATCAATCAAGTTGTAGCTGTCCTTATAAAGAGCAAAATCTAATGTTCACAAGACACAACGACCTCCTCTGGCTTTCTGCAATAAACAGAAGGCAGGTTGATGTCAACGACAGTAACCTGTGTCAGTCTTCTGAGATGTTAGACTGCAGGTTTAATAATGTATACTGCCTAAATATTGAAAGTGTATCATTTAGCATCTTTTTCTGCTGAAGGAAAAGGTTACAAAAGGTTACATCCAGCCTTTGTCAGATATCCTGACTGAGTCAGGACTGAAGGGCCAGCATTTTGTATCTTAACACCTTGACTGCACAGAAAAAAACCTCTTTATTTTATTTTTTAAATCAAGCTCAAAATGGCTCTGTATGTGTCAGAGCTGAACAACAGACACATGAAGAGAAACTGGAACATAATGTTGTTCCTGTTCCAGTTTTGTTCAGAACCATTAAGTCTAACTGCGCAATTACTGGGAGGACAAACACGTCATCTCTTCTAATCAAGTCCGTTATAACACTCTGTTCATTGTGTGTGTGTGTATATATGTGTGTGTTTGTTTGCATAACCCACTTAGCCATGATTTCATGACTTCATCATCTTGGACACTGTTGCCTACTTCCCACACAGCTGAATATTGATGCAGCTTCAGGTCCAGATTGCATTAACGCTGCTTTGATTCCTCTGACAAAAAGCAATAAATGTACTCCCAGAATGCACCAAGTGGGGTGAAAGAAACGATAAACAAGAAAAACGAGCGCAAAGAATCAAATGAAGAAATGCTCATGTGGCGGGGATTAGTTTTTATTTTGCAGCTGTTGTGGGTGAGAACTCGTAAACTGGGATTTAAGATTTTGTTTTAATGGGTTTAAAATAAGAAATTCACACGTTAAAGTGTTGCACAACAAGAATCCTTTTAATTTTTTTGTCATGCTAATAGCTTACCGTATTTTTCGGACTATAAGGCTCATAAAATCCTTAAATTTTCTCAAAAATCGACAGTGAGCCTTATAATCAGGTGTGCCTTATATATTAATTCTGGTTGTGCTTACTGACCTCAAAGCAATTTTATGTGGTTATTGTGAATGTTGAATAAAGTTTGACTTATCTGACACTTGTTTTGCTTAGTGCACCATATAATCCAGTGCACCTATAGTCTGAAAAATACGGTATTTGTGGTGCCATCAACCTAAGATAACTATTAAACCTATAATTCATGAGGTCTGTTTTTATTAGTATGGTTATTAATTATCAGCAAAATGTGCTGATGAAACTACTGTATACCCGACACACATTCATATGCATACAAGCACTGATCAAACCAAAACGCATCTCCCTTTTTTTGCACTAAAATCAAAAATTGACATATTTGGATCAGATGTTTCAAGTGTTGCAGCGCCTAAAAAAAAAGACACATTTTATGCCTCTTTATTCTCTGTTTGGACTTTCTGACACCTGAAGCAGCTCTGCTGAGAGACAGAAAGTGTCCACATGGCATTTTGCACTGAATTGGTGATGCTAAACTTGTGTTTTTATGATGCATCTTATAAAAACTTTTTGTTTCAACATCACTATACATAGATGGTTTGAAGGCAGTCACACAGTTTCAGAATTTCACTTTTTTCAACTTTTTATGTATTTGTGTAAATTAGTTCAATGTATTTATATGTATGGATTCATTGAAATTGAACTTTTAGAAGTTATTTTGGAGACCAAACACACATTTCTTTGTTTCCCCGCCTAATTTATAACAGGTTTTCTAGATTTATTGATTTTATTTATTGTTTTTGAAGGGTGTACTTTATCTTTGGTTTCCAATTGCTTTTAGTTTAATATGTTTCATATGATGTTTTTATGGATTTATGTTTTGTTTTTTAGCATTTTTTTCTTAACTTGAAATTTTTTTTTTACAACTCATTCAATATGACAGTCTTTTCTGATTTATTATTGATCTTTCAGTTTTTTGTAGCTGTGCTTTAACCAACAAGGAAATTTATTTCACCTCATAAACATGGTCAACACGACCTCCCACAGATCTACAGATGTTTCACTCATTTTTGCGCCTCCTGTCTTACCTTTTCTCATAATTCAAAGTGTCTGCTGCCAAAACTGTCTAATTTACTTTCAATAAAGTATTCACATTTCGTTCTTTTTACAAGATCATCACAAACTCGTGTACATTTCAGCCAGGTGACCTTTTCAGGGGATGAACGCACACTGGTGAAAACTGCCTGCTGTTTCACAGGTGGAAGGTTTCATCCTGAATTATTGTGCAGTAATGTTAAATCTCTGAGCTCCATCACTCCAGTTTCTGCTGGTTGACTAGTGTCACCTGCCTCTGCACACATTTATGCAACACACAAAAGGACTGAACGCAGCTTTCGGCTCACTTCCTGTCACCGCTCTGCTCCAACTTAAAGATGGTCCTGCATCTGCACGCTGACAAGTCATTTAGGGATGCACCGATCCACATTTCTCACTTCCGATCCGATACCGATACTTAAGAACTGGGTATCGACCAATACCGATACTTTTCCGATCCGATACTGTTCAGGTATATGAATCTGTATAATGAAATATTTGTACTGAGACTATAAAGTTATGTGTATTTTGGAATGTTTTCTATACTATAAAGACTATACTGTTGTCCTGTTGTGAGTGTCTTCATTGGTTTTAACTCACATAATGTTAAGACCGCAGTCACAGAATATGATGGAACACATGTGCTCTTTGAAGCTGGATCGGAAATATCGGCAGGTTGGATCCGATATCCGATACTTAAATTATGCTGGTATCGGATACCGATACCGATACTGGATCGGATCTGCCCCATCCCTAAAGTCATTAGCACCGAGTGAATGGGTTATGCAGACAGTGTTAAAAGAGGGCATGGTGTGTGTTTACATCATCACTGTCAATAACAGAGTGGGCTTACTTTTATACCGTTGCCATGTCATCTGGAGTTTGCAAAAGGTTTAGCATGTTTGGTGAAAAAAAGGTAGGGAGGCCTGAGAAAGAACCTGCACAAACTTGGGTGTGAAAATAAAGCAGTGGGATGAAGGACCAACACAGATAGGTGTATCGAATTTATCTACCGTAATTGGATAAAAATGGGTACAAAAAGACCTCATGAAAACATATTTAGTGATTAAGTCCTAAAGAAACAGCTTGATCTTTAGTGGCCAGTCTAATTACATTACATCCCTTCAGCAGCGGATGACTGACTGTTCATCTCTGAGGTTCAACTCTTTTTTTAAATTCTGCGCTCTCCTAGCAAAACCTCTTATTTTATTCTATTTAGTGAGAAGATGGAAATGTTAGTAAAGAAAGTGTTGCATAAATCCATTTTTATGCCCTGGTGGAAGTGATACCACACAAGTTCTGTGCAAAAGCCTAAAGAAAACATGAATAAGTCTGAAAATAGGGGAAAAACTATTAAAACATCACACACATACTCCAAGCTCTAACAAATCATGCAAGATGTTGCACAGTATTTCTCAACATAAAAATTATTTTAGTCCAAACCTGTGTGGGTGATTTGGTAAAAGAAACAATACCTGTATAATTTTTAAATATCAGCCAAGATAAAAACATGTACAATTATTATTTTTTTTCTTTTCTTTACACCCTTCATATTTTTCTGGACTGTATTTTTTTGACTCTAGGCATAAGATGATGCCACATAATACCTAACCCATAAAGTGTGTAATTTTATAGAGCAAGTTCAACAACCAAAACAAGAACATTAGTCTAAAAAGAAAGAAGAAATTAAAGAAAAGCAAAGTCAAACACAGCCTTCTTCTTGAGAAATTCCACAATAACAATAGCACGATGCCCATCTTTGATGACATCTCTCTGTGGGATAAAAAACAGTTTGATTGATTGTTACATAATTGTCGCAAGACGGTTGCTATGGTACCATGAGCTGGACCACCATCCTTCAAAGGCGCTGACCCGCCACAGTGTGAAGCCGTGTGATTCATTTATATAATAGGTTTACTGGACCAGGATTCTCACATGTTTGTCATGGTCAACATGTGTACCGGTGCATGTGCCCTGGTACTGACACTGTTGCATAAAAACACATTAAAATGATAATCTAAGTGGTTTAAATCACAGTTTTCTGCATGATCTATAAAATGGCAAAATGAGAACACTAAACAAATTTTTTTAGGGAGGTTTTTATGTCCTGAAATAAATTTTAAGCTGGGACTGACCCTGTTTCTCTTCCTCGTGCAGTTTATCTACGTTTTTATGTTTCCTTAGAATTTTTTTCCTGACCATTCAAACAAAACGGAGCCAGGTTTATTTTAATGTCTTTTAGTTAAGACATCCCTAAACTAACATTGACTGTTTAGCAGATTTCACATGAAGCTGCTAAATAAAAAACACATTGTACAACCCGTGTTTTGACTCCCTGCAGACTTAACGCTATGTCCTTGATATTAGATAAGAAATAAACAGATTGATCATTGTTTAGGGATCTGAACTTTTCTCATGTTCAGCTGTTGTCTTGAAAGCCAACCCTCAGACTTGGCTCGATGCTGGTGCTTTGTTTCTACCAGGAGGATTTAGCTGAAGGATTATAATAGAAAAGCCATACAACAAATCAAGCCAAGAAGGTATTGAGTTGCCAAATGTGCTATAAGCATGTAAAACTAGATGAACTAGATTTTAATCCTCCAAAAAGCTCGTAGATCTTTGTGCTTAGAGGACAAAAAAGTCTGTTTCTTATTAATTAGCCTGATTTAACATTAAAATTCATTGTGATGTAATTTGATACCAGAATCAAGCTATAATGTATTTCATGACCCAACAAGAACTGATACCATGAGGGATTTCTACTGCTTTGCATATTATTCTGGGACACCTGGAGCCCCGTTACAGTGTGAGGATGTTCGCTGATAACAGCTCAGCCTTTAATACAATCATTCCTCACATACTGTAAGATCAACTGCTCGACTTACTCCCCCCCCCCCACACACACACACACTTTCGCATTGATTTTTGACTTCCTTACAAACAACAAACACAATTAAACTTGGCGTCCCACAAGGCTGAGTGCTGAGTTCACAGCACTTTTTCAAGTATACATGTGATTATGAACAAATTCATCTGTCCAATACTATTGTCAAGTTTCCTGATGACACCACGGCAGTGGGTCTCATATTAAGGGGAGAGGAGTCTTTCTACAGGGACAAGATTCAGTGACTGAATGATGCTTGATCTCATGGCATCACAGGGGCATATGTTGCGTGCTTAATCTCAGAGAAGAAAGACATCCAGCGAGTCATCAAATCCACAGAAAAGAAATCAATGGCCACCCCTGCCCTCTCTGTATGACATCACCAGTATATGCTACCAGAGCAACAAACACCATCAAGGACTGCACACTATCTGTTTGAACGGTTCTCAGGTACAGATTAATAAAAGCACAAATCCTGATTTAAAAAAAAACAGGCCTGTCTCTACAGCCACTGGCACTTTAAACGCCCTCTGTGCTAAACTGTCCCCCTACTTTACCTTAATTGTCATAATTAAACAGTAATTTGACTTACTGTTAGCTTTTCAGGGTAAAATTTTAGCTCTAGTGAAGTTTATTGACATTTACTATTCTATGATTTTAACTGTGCATTTGTGCGTTTTAGTGTATCATATGAAGCTACAATTAAGTTTTGTTGTATCCTTTGCTTACATTAATAAATCTGTCCATCTATTCATCATCAAACATATTGTTAATTTATTCAGTCACCTTTATGATTTGATCAACATTATTAATTGCTCAGGGAACCATCCTGATTCACTCCTACTGCTCTGACTGAAGTCTAACTGTTCAAATAAACTTAAGGTCAGATACCTTTAAGGAAAAAAAAACAGGTTTCTGCAGTCATGTCTTTATGAAACACAGGACATAGCACTTTACAATAATGCTGTCCTGATATTCATACTTTATTCATGTTAGTAGTGCAATGTCTTCCACTTTACTTATCAGGAGCTTCACTTTTTCTAAGAAAATAAG
>JBBPBX010017358.1:6569-21901 GCA_038048925.1 Garcialebias charrua
AGAGTGGCGTACCTGAGGACGCATGAGTGTATCTCGGGCTTAAGGCTAAGCAGAGGGCGTACAATGAGTTGTATGGGAGACTGGATACTAAAGAGGGCGAGAAGGACTTGTACCGATTGGCAAGAGAGAGCGATCAGGCTGGAAAGGATGTGCAGCAGGTTAGGCTTATTAATGATGGGAATGGTAATGTTCTAACAAGTGAGGAGAGTGTGACAGGAAGATGGAAGGATTACTTTGAGGAGCTAATGAATGAAGAGAATGAAAGAGAAAGAAGAGTGGAGGTCATAGAAACTGTGGACCAGGAAGTGGGAAAGATTAGTGAGGGTGAAGTCCGGAAAGCTCTGAAAAGAATGAAGAAGGGGAAGGCAGTAGGACCTGATGACATACCAGTGGAGATTTGGAAATGTCTTGGAGAGATGGCAGTGAGGTTTTTGACTCAAATATTCAATGGCATATTTGAGGGTGAGAAAATGTCTGAAGAATGGAGAAGAAGTGTGCTGGTGCCCATTTTTAAGAATAGAATAGAATATATCTATAACAAGGGTGTAAAGAGTTGTAGCAACTACTGTACAGAGGACTGAAGTTGATGAGCCACACGGTGAAGAGCTGGGAGAGAGTTGTGGAAGCAAGACTTAGACGAGAGGTGACTATCTGTGAGCAACAGTATGGTTTCATGCCAAGAAAGAGCACCACAGATGCCATCTTTGCTTTGAGGATGTTGATAGAGAAGTACAGAGAGGGTCAGAAAGAACTCCATTGTGTCTTTGTGGATTTAGAAAAAGCATATGACAGGGTGCCAAGAGAGGAGGTGTGGTATTGCATGAGGAAATCTGGAGTGGCAGAAAAGTATGTTAGACTGGTACAGGACATGTATGAAGACAGCAGGACAGTGGTGAGATGTGCTGTAGGAGTGACAGATAGCTTCAAGGTGGAGGTGGGATTGCATCAAGGATCGGCTCTGAGCCCCTTCTTGTTTGCTCTGGTGATGGACCGACTAACAGATTAGGTCAGGCAGGAATCCCCGTGGACTATGATGTTTGCAGATGACATTGTGATCTGTGGTGAGAACAGGGAACAGGTGGAAGAGAACTTGGAGAGGTTGAGGTATGCATTTGAAAGAAGAGGAATGAAAGTCAGCCGTAGTAAGACAGAGTCTTACTAGGTCTACTGCCCTCATACATCTCCTCCTACATGTCTTTGCGTGAGTGCAGCTACAGTGTGCGCTCTCAGGACATGATTACCTGCAGTGTTCCGTCAGTGAGGACTGAACTTGGAAAAAGGGCCTTCTCCTACTCTGCTCCTGCTTCATGGAATATCTTACAAAAAGATCTGAAGCTCTCGGCCCTGACCTCCCTAAATGGTTTTCAGAATCTGTTGGAATCCTGGCAAAAACCAATGCAGATTTGTTCCTGTCTTTGATTTTATACGTCTACCTTATAATGTTTTGCTAGTTTTTTGATACTTTGTTAAAAAAAAAAAAAAAAAAATCTTTTGTTTTTTTCTCTCTTTTTGTTTTCTATTGTTTATTGTTTGTTTGTTTATTGTTTAATGAAATTCTATCACTGCTGTTCATTGTTCTTTAGTTTTAGCAGGTCGCTTTCGTAAATGAGCCCATGAGGTTCAAAAGATTTACCTGACTAAATAAAGGTTGAATGAATGAAAAAAGACAGAGTACATGTGTGTGAATGAGAGGGAGGCCAGTGGAACAGTGAGGCTACAAGGAGCAGAGGTCACAAAGGTGCAGGACTTCAAGTACTTGGGGTCCACTGTCCAGGAAAATGGGGAATGTGGGAAAGAAGTGAAAAAGAGAGTCCAGGCAGGATGGAGCGGATGGAGAAAAGTTTCAGGAGTGATTTGTGACAAAAAGGTGTCAGCAAAGGTCAAAGGAAAAGTTTACAAGACAGTGGTGAGACCAGCTATGTTGTATGGTCTGGAGACAGTGTCATTGACAAAAAGACAGGAGAAAGAACTGGAAGTGGCAGAAATGAAGATGTTGAGGTTCTCCTTAGGAGTGACAAGGATGGATAAGATTAGGAATGAGATCATCAGAGGTACAGCACATGTTGAACAACTGGGAGATAAAGTTAGGGAGGCCAGACTGAGATGGTTTGGACATGTCCAGAGGAGGGACAGTGGGTATATTGGTAGAAGGATGTTAGAAATGCAGCTGCCAGGAAAAAGACAAAGAGGGAGGCCAAAGAGGAGATATATGGATGCAGTTAGAGAGGACATGAAGGTAGTTGGAGTGAGGACAGAGGATGCAGAGGACAGAGTGAGGTGGAGGAGGATGACTCGCTGTGGCAACCCCTGAAGAGGGAAAAGCCGAAAGAAGAAGAAGAACGTAGCGAGGGACTACTGTATATAAATACTAACATAAACTACTGCTTACTACTTGAACTTGTACTCCTACTTCATAGTTTTTCACTTATCGTGGGGCTTCATCAGGGTACAGATCCCCTGCGATAAACGAGGGACTACTGTATACACACACACACACACACACACACACACACACACACAGTATGTATATATATTATACTACATATTATGGTGGTCATCTTGGATTCTGACATGGCAACCCAATTTTTGATAGTCACCTTTCTTACACCTACAGTAGATGTAGCCACACACCCGAACAGAAGTCAGAATGTTGCTTTTTTTTTTCATTTAAATGCTCATAACACGGATGGTTGTTTATGCCATTTATGGCAGCAGTCATCTTGGATTTTGGTGTGGCAACCCAGTTTTTGAAAGGAACATTTTTTGCTTCTAAACGAAACCACAAATCAAAACGGAAATTGGTACCTCACTTATTGTTCAAGTTATCATGCTCACACAACATGCATGAATGGATGGATGGATGGAGGGTATTTTCTCTTCCCCTTTTCACTCTGCAACCAGGGGACAATAAGCTATAGATTTTTATAAAGATGTGAAGTCATAGCTGATTTACTATTAAAGAGACATCTATTCAGACTCCAGTCAAAATGGAGTTGAGCATTGGGATCATCTGAGCTTCTTTGGAATATGATAATTGGTCATTTTTAAGATTTTGCTGTCAGGATGTAGTACAGGAAGAAATCATCTGCATTCAAGAGGAGAAATAATATTTTTTGCAGGATAATGTTCCACAGTTTGTTAAAGTAAAGAAAGACCTAAATAATAATTCAGAAAAATACACTCACTGACAAAGCAGCAGCCAGAGGAATTGATGGACATTGAATCAAATTGCACGCAGTGAAAGCTCACATGACTGTACTGAAATGACTACGGTACATCAGAACAGAAAATAAAGTTGGCACTTGGGGCACATGTGAAAAAATGAGGGTGTCACCCCATAACCCCCACCTCTACTCCTAATCCAGTCCTGGAAACAAGTGTCAATTTGATGCAGAATGGAGTCATACAGAGCAGATTGACCTACAGCTGTTGCAAGTGGTGGCCTTCAACATCTGGCAGGTCAGCACAGGGTCAAAGGGGATGTGCAAGCTAATACACAAGCAGGAAGATCTGAGTATACCTCACTATGACACATGGGCAGTTCAGACACACATGTTGTGTGTGTGAACAATTGTTGTCTCACTGGCAGACTGTATCAAGGTGTTGTGTTAGGGAAGACATCCAGATTCAAGGATGTCGCTGACATAGCTGTCAGGTGTGGAGTGTTTGCAGGATGCACCCAAGATGAAACGAGCCAATCGGATGAACTTGAATACAAAAACAACCAAAATAATAAAACACTGAGGTGGCAACATGCTCAAAAATGCTAATGGTGAAACTCAACAGATAATAGAAAACAGAAACTGAGTCTATTAAACAAATGAACCTAACATAAACTGAACACCATTAATGCCAGAATGGCAAGGAGAGGGGACAGAGAATGTAAATAGACCTGGGCTAATGACAAACTGGAACAGGTGGGAGTGGGCGTGGCTTGACTAAGGAAGATTTTAAAAAAAAACTCAACTAACAGAAGTCAAGATTATTTATAAAGCACATTCAAAACAGTAGCTGTTACCAAAGTGCTTAACCATAAGATCAATACAGTTAAAATAAGATGTAATTAAAATCAACAATAATAAAAATACACAAACAATGAGAAACAATGAAATAGTAAATTAAATCACACTGTGTTAAACGTCAACAAATACATGTATGTTTTTAGGAGAGATTTAAAAACAGGAAGTGAAGTGGCCAGTCTACTGTTGAGGGGCATATTGCTCCAAAGTTTAGGGCCCATGACTGAAAAAGCTCAATCTCCTCCGAGCTTCAACCTGGTTTTTCGTACAACCAAAAACAGCTGGACAGATGATTTCAGCAAGAAGAAACATAAGGCTGAAGTAGGTCAGAGAGGTATGAGGGTGCAAGGCCATTAATGCACTTAAAGGTCAACAGGGTAATTTTAAAATCAATTCTGACATGCACAGGGAGCCAGTGGAGAGAGGGCCAAACTGGTGAAATATGCTTAAACCTACGAGTTCCTGTTAATAGTCGAGCTGCAGCTTTTTGACATGGAGACGTGAAAGGGATACCTGACTGACCCCAGTATAAAGTGTGTAGAGGATTAGGGGCTTATAATTATATGTTTGATTAACAGTTATGAGTTAAGCTCATAAATAATGCATTATTATGCAAATAACCTCGTTGTGTGGGCACCACCTCTCTGTTAGAGAGGAAAAATCAGTCTCTATTTACCCCAGGTTAATGTACAGAGTTCTTTTCTTGTGTTTAAAGGACATCAATTTAGTAATACACACCGATATGCCAAAATAATCACAAATTCTGTTGAATTTTATGTATTTTAATATAAAAATAAGAATCTGTGATACAGTATTTGATGAAAATTATGCATGATAAAAGTTAACTGAACATCAAATTGCTTTGAATCAAAGGTCTAATTGATTATTCAAATTAGTAAAACTTAAAAGGCAGACTGAGGACTGTTTCTGTTTTTGAAGTGGTGATGTTTGCTAAATTTGTCTGATAAGTTTATTGTGATATATGTCACCAGAAAGGCATTGAAAGTCTCTGTCCTACCAGGATGTGGATGATCAGGAATGGTTCCGACAGCCGCTTATGGTACCAGCCTAAGAAGCTTTTTTGTAGAACAGAGTTGATCTGCTTGTTAAACTTAAAGTCAGAGTCTAAAACCATCCCATGATTCGTAACAGACTGCTTAAGATATGGCTCAAGGGAGTCATTGTTAACAGGAACATAGACAATGGTAGCGCTAGGGCTAAACACAATGACTTTGGTTCTCTGACCATGAAAACTTAAAAAATTGAAGCCACCCATGCCTTGATATCATCGACATTTCAACAGAGGGCGAATGGAGCAAGAGTTGTTGGGTTTAAAGGGAAAATAAATCTGACAATCATCAGCATAACAATGAAATGAAAGGCCATGTTTCTTCAGGATAGATCCCAAAGGGAACATATAGAGTGAAAACAAAAGGGGTCCAAGAACTGAGCCCTGTGGGACCCCACAGGAAAGAGGCACGGACGCTGATACACTATCTCCAATCTTAACACAGAAACTCCTGTCAGTACAAATGGAATTATTCTAATGCTGCACCTGTAATCCCAACCCAGTGTTCTAACTGCGATATTTGGGCAGCACGGTGGCACAACTGGTAGAGCTGCTGCCTCTCAGCGAGAAGGTTGCCGGTTCAAATCCCGGTCCGGGGCCTTTCTGGGTGGAGTTTGCATGTTCTCCCCGTGCATGCGTGGGTTTCCTCCGGGTACTCCGGTTTCCTCCCACAGACCAAAAAACATGCTTGTTAGGCTGATTGGTGACTCTAAATTGACCCTAGGTGTGAGTGTGAGAGTGGATGGTTGTTTGGTGTGAGTGAGACAGGTCCCTCTTGTAAATGAGTCCCCGTGACTCAACGAGGCTAGCCTGTATAAATAAAGGTTGAATGAATGAATGAATAAGGATACTGTGATCTACAGTTTCAAAAGCAGCTGTAAGGTCCAGGAGTACAAGTATCACAAACTGACCAGAATAATTTGCTAACAGAATATCATTACAAACCCTAACTAAAGCTGTTTCGGTGCTGTGTAATTGCTTAAGAACAGACTGAAAGATGAAACCACGAGAATCCCAAAACACAGAAATATAGAATATCCACAAGTAACCAAATTACACTAATCCTAACAGTACCGCTGTGCAGTCAGGGTTTCTTGAATCACAACCGACTCATACGCGACGTACTTATGGATTTTTCTTCATATTTATAAACCAAATTTTGGCTGAGATATGACCGTTTTCATTCTTTCTGACTGAAAATATTGAACACTACCGTTTTCAGCTGCTAGATGGCACTCGGGCACTATGGCATGCCGTTGTGTCAAGTAAAAAGTGGCTATTAATGACACAATCGGCTTGCCATAGCCTGCCACCTTTGTCCGGCTCGCCTGGAGCAACCGTCAAATCATCTTCATTTTGCTGCACCGCCTTGGCGAAATGCAGATTTGACCACTGAAGTGCATTTATTAAGTAATAGTTCAGAGACACTCCTTTACTATAATGTCAAGCAAACAAATAATAGTTTTAGGTGTTTATCTTAGTTAAATTTTGAGGAAATATGCAGCATTCCTACTTCCTGATTTCCTCCCTCAGTCCTGGAGCACCAAGGCAGCAAATACTTTTGAAAATTCATCTGATTTGACTGTCAAAAGTGCATTTATTAAGGAAAAGTTAAACTGAGCACACTTTTACTATTTCCAGCAAACAAATAATAGTTTTTAAGTGTTAATTTTGTTAAATTATTGTTAAAATCCTCCCGATTACGCTCCCGCAGCCGCCATTTGGCAGCCAATCGATTTTGACACAATACCGGCCCACATTTCTGGGTTCGGCTCACATTTCCGGGTTGTCAGCGGTGACGCGTAATAGATGCAACATATACAGCGAAGCCACGTACACGGCGAAGCAACATATTTATGGATTTTCCCAGTTTATTAGGCATATTTGGACTGATGCGACTCATTGGGCGGTGTGACATGTACCGCAGAAAACACGGTGACGTAGACATGAGGGAGACCATATATTGTGTCTTTAAACACATATAGTGCCACCCAGATGTAACTAAAGGATTTTAACAGGGGTCAGTATTAAGCTGACCTCTTTATCCTTAATTAACTTACTTATTCAGATTGAATAGTAATTTCACGGATTCTTTTCTTTTTCAGTTTATTCAATATTTCTGTGATCTTTATGATGGATAAATAAACAGAGCTATAGAGTGACAATGGACACGTTAACTTAGTTGGTATGCCAAAGACACTACCATTTATTTAAAATAAATCAACTAAATTAACACCATTACACTTGATTGACAGGATTTCACTTTCTTGCAATTTAACACACATCAACACACTTAATTCAACACAACAGACTTCAATACTGGATGTTAACATATTTAGTCTGTGGGCTCTTTAGCTTAAAATAGTTTCTAGCTTAGATTGAGAGGGAAAGGAGAGGAGGAAAGATTTAAGGAGAATTGGGAGGTTGAGAGAGGAAGTTTATCTTGCATTTATGAAACCAGATGACACTCTTCCGTACGCGTCCAGCTAAGATATCATCACACCTCCAGCAAGCAAACAGCGGCTCCTTTACCTTAAGACGTCCGCCTCGGTTCTGGTAAAGAGCTGTGATCAGCTTTGGACTGACGAGTCGTCGGTCCCGCAAGTCCAAGCTGGACTCCACGTGTTTACCTTGTCGGTGTCGGTGATACTCGCTTTCGTCGGCAGAAGCCGTGGCAGTCGTGGCTTTTTGGCTCAAGATAACTTATTCCAGGAAGGAATAAACAAAGTCTTGAGCTTACGCTCGTTCGAAGTGGATTCATAACGGCATGTTATACAATCCTTAGCTGAATGACTGTCCTTGGCGGGTGACAGGCATTCATTCAGCTCTTTGGGACGTCTTCATGTCTTAGAAGCTCCCAGCAAACTCTAAACGTTCCAGCAACAGCTTAGAACTTAAAAAGTATCAAAGAGAGGAGTTCACTTGTCTTATCACGACCCAAGGTTACAGCCAGAGCAGAGGGAGATTTGTTTAGGAAAAGACAGAGCAGCTGGAGCCCTTTTCCTGAGAAACAACGGATTACTGTCTTCTGACTTTCTAAACAAAACCGTCTGGTCTATGTGACCCGAGATTTCAACTTTAACACAGCAGTGAACACAGTTTACCTCTTACAGAATAACACAGCTTAAAAGCACACATCATGAAAATGACAAAAGTTATTCTTTTGATCACATTAGAATAAAATCAAAGATAGAAATAGTCTCTTTTGGTGATTATGTTCTCAGATTACAGCTAATGGAATGATTTTGTGGTAAACGTCTTGCTTTACTGAGAGGTCAGTAAAGGTCATCACTGGACAGTTCAAAAACCTTAGTTTGACCCTGGGTAGGTCCACTACATCTCCCCCCTTTTGGAAGCCATCGCCAGTCCTTGGGGATGGGGTCCAACACGAAAGGAAACCTTGAACTGTCTTTGATCTTGAAGCAATCCAGTAAGTGGAAAAGAAAAATCAAAAATTATAATCCCATAAAGTTTTTGGAAATTCCATACTGTTCGGAGGTAATCCCATTGCGAAAAGCTTTTAATCCCTTGGAAAACTGAGTCTGTTAACTCTTGGAAAACAAAGTCTGTGATCCTTTGGAAAACAAAGTCTTATAATCCACAGCGGTAATTCCACAGCAGTAATTCCACAACGGTTAGTTTTGTTGATTGATCAGCAACAATTGTTTTCATAATCAGCATGTAGAGGGGATCCCTCGATTGACGCAGAGGAGGCGACCCTTGGATGGAGGTTGAAGACCAAGCGTTGGAGCTGCAGGTCCCCACATCGAAGGTTGTTGGCTGGTTGGTTTCCAGTCAGTGCCACTCTGGTTCTATGTGTCATGCAATTATGTGGTTTTTTAGGTGGGCTTATGATTGGGATTTTACATTAGGCCCTACCTATATGCACCTGGTATGTAAGCTATCATGGTTTAGATCAGCTACAATTACCAATTAAGGGGTGGATCAATTCTGTAAAATTAGATATAGGGATCTATACCTATAAAATTTTGGAGGGCTTCTGTAACGAAGGCCTCTAATTCCAAACTATTCCTCCATTCATTACTTAGTTTAGGTTAAACTAAAATAGAAAAATGAAATATAGTTTGATCTAAATGTCTGTTGTCTTTTAGACGAACGACGTAGGATTTGGTATTCCTAATAAATTTTGAAGTCTATGGCGAGACTCATCAAAATGAATAGATAATCTAGAATAGAAACGATCGAATCGGTTCAATTTAGAAATTGTGAGACCAGTGTAGTTTATTGTACCTTGAGTAGCTTTAAACTACATTGACTCTTCAACGATTGAGATTTAACAAAACGAACTGCATGTTGGCATAGTTAAATCCATATCATTCATTAACCAATGTTAATACAAAACCTTTTTGGCTGGGAGTGTTCAGAACCAAACAATATCTCAACTAATGACAACAGTAATGACTAAACAACAAGGAAACAACGTTTCACTGCTTCGACACACTCTTGTCGTCAGATTCCAAAGTGCAACACACAAGAAAAACAGGTCTCAACTTTATGACCGAGGTCAATTTAAATCTCGTGGATTTAAACGGTTGTTAAGATTAGTTTTTGTTGTGGGTGTTAGGCTTAGCGTTTCTAAGTTCAAATTGGACAATGCGACTTATAGGGTGGAAAATACGGTAGTTTAAACCTGATTAGTTTATTTACTAACTTGTGTTTGGACGACCTTATTATCCCATGAAGTCGGTGTGTTTGTGAGATCTTTGTCTTTTGTGGATTCATTGAACGCCTTGTAAGGTTTGATCTGATTTCGATGTACCCATTTAGCAATTGGCTCTTTGCGGCCTTTGCTGATTTTGATTTCGTAGACGACTGAGGACACTTTGTCTGTTATCAGATGAGGTCCAGTCCACCTGGGCATAGTTTGCGGGCGAGAGTTCCGGTCTCGGACCCTCCTTTCCCGGTTGCTGGGGCGAACGTATAGTACCAGACTCTGTCTCCCACTTGGAGTTCATTGTGAGAGGCCTTTTGGTCATAGTACGCCTTACGTCCTTCAGCGGATCTTTCCAGGTTTTTCTGGGCGAAAGCAAAAGTGTTTCTGAGGTGTACATTCAAATCTTTGTCTTTGGCATGGCCTAACATCACCCCCCTTTGGTCATGGGGGACCACGAACACAGGTGAGGACGTCCGTCCATGGGCACAAGTTAGGATGCCACCGTTTAGTTTAAGCTGTTCGCGCAGCTGAGAGAAGACGGTACACAGGAATCGTTTAGGTTTTGGCCAACGTATCTTCTTACCAGAAAGTTCATTCTCAAACGTATCTTCTTACGTTTACCTCTTTCCGTGTAATTCAGGTGTGTCACAACCGTCGGCGCAGTCGCAGGTGTGTCTGATTGTACAGACTGCGACGGGTCACTGTCGTTGTGTGTGTCTTCCCACTTCTTGACTGAAGAGGGGCTCTTTGAGTCTGTAAAAACTATGTCATTTCTGATTAGTTCTAGACACAAATGTTCCTGAACCAAGGTTTCATCGAAAGCTTGGCTGATAGCCGATTTACCTGTCCCAGGGGACAGTACAGCAACCTCGGTGTGGGGTCCTTGGATCTCCACACCTTTCTCTACCTGTGGTAGGTAATGTGAGTTTGCCCCCTTCTTGTCTGATGAGGGGTCCTCGTAATCTGCAACAATGATGTCCAAGTGACTGTCAGCGTTTGGATGACTGTCATTTTCTGGACTCAGATGCCCTTGAACCAAGGTTTCATTGAAAGCTTGGTTGATTGCCGAATTACCTGTCTCAGAGGACAGTACAGCGTCTTCGGTGTGGGATCCTTGGATCTCAACACCTTTCACTACCTGTGGTAGGCAGTGGTCAGGGAGTGCTGAATGTGTCAGCTCACAGAGGAGGTTCTCTTGTTGGGCCAGAGTTTGGTCCAACTTTTGGGTCTCTTCTGTCTCACCTGTAGTTGAAGGTTCACTTACCGGGCTCTCGTCCTCGGATGAGGTGTCCCGTGTGTCCTTTGCGGTACCTGCGGTTAGGCAGTCTGTATCACAACTAGGAGGCACTTTTATTGGCAGGGGTTTTCTCACTGTGCTCCACATTTTCCGTCGACCATAATCTATAATCGCGTTGAAGCGGTTTATAAAATCTTGGCCAACCAGAAATGGGAATGAGTCAAGTTTAGACACGTACACCGGGTGGCGTAGTGTCATTTCGCCAATCTGCATGTGAACCATAGCCATAGCTGTTAGGGTTGTTCTCGTCTCTGCGAGACCCTGTAGCTCAATAGCACATTTCTCAAAGGGTATTTGCCTGTCAACACCGTTAGCGGCGGTCCTCAGCTCCTCGAACAGCTTGGCCGACATAATGGTTATATCAGCACTACCATCCAGGAGGGCTTCACGCTCAAGGACACCTTCCAGTGTGATAGGCAGGTAAGCTTTCTTAGCCACCCCCCTTTGTATAAAGTTACACAGAAACCTCACAGGTCTTGGCCCACGTTTCTGTTCACGTGTGACTCTGGCTGTGTAATCTTGTTTACTGTCAGCATCTTGTTGGCTGTCAGCATCATGACCTTCAGGATGTTGTTGTGTGTCAGCAATTGGTTTGCTGTCAACATCCATGGCAATGTTGGTAGTAGTGTGCGCTGAGTTATTTGTGTGCTCTGAGTCTTTGTGAAAGACAGTGCTACACATCGCTCCAGGTTGGTCAATGTTGATAGTGTCATTATCAATGATAACGCCACTCATTGTATCAGGTTGGTCAAGCACAGTAACATTCAAATCTACTGACAAACTACTTACTTCCTCTGTCTCTTCCGAGCATAGAGGTGTTGGGCCATTATTCCGGGACATTCGTGACTCTTTGCCTGTCTCGAACTGTTCAGTTCGAGGCGCGGGAGGTGCAGTTCCAAGGCTCAGGGGTTTCTGTTGGGACCACGCATAGTTACATGAGTATAGGTCCTCATCCTTCAATTTCTTTTGAAGTCCACCCACCGATGGACCTTGGTTTTCACCCACCTGGTTCGATCTGAACCGTTGTGGGTCTCTTAGAGAGTGAACACCTACCTTTTGTGGTTCGTTGCTTGTCTCAGATTTTCAATCTGAGGTGCTTCAGGGGCGGGGCTCCCTTTAAACCATTTTGAGTCACTGTTCCAGCTGGTACCAACATTTCGTTGTATGTCAGTTTGAAAATCTTGTTCATTCTTGCTAGTATTATCCAACTCTTTTAACAATCGACGTATGTCCTCTACCTCTTCCGAGGTCAGAGGGCCTTTGAGACGACGGTGTTTATTCTCGCTTTCTATAGGAGAGAGAACCTCGCCTATTTTTTGCGACTGGGATACGACCTTTTGACCTGGGCACACCTCAGAGGGTGTTTTGTTTTGCATGTGAGCCTCAAAAGCAGTTACAGCGCTCTGTTTCATCATTGATTGTTTAAACCGATGTTGTAACTCAAGGCCTTCTTTGAGAAGTTTTTCTCTTAGTCGTTTGCACTTCTGCCTTATCAGTTCATTCTCTGCCTCCAACAGCTGGTAATTTGTGTGCTCTGAGTCATCAAAGACAACGTCACGCATTGTACCAGTTTGGTCATCCTCTGTATCATTCAAGTTTTCAAACAACCAACTTATGTCCACTATCTCCTCAGAGCTTAGAGGTATGTTGCCTTTTTCCTGGAACTTCTGTGACCTTTTGCTACTCCCGGACTGTCCAGTCCGCAGTGCAGGGGCAGGAGGGGCTTGTCCTTGAACTGGGGGTTCCTGTTCGGACCCCCTTTTGTGATATGGTTTACTTTTGTGACCATCTTTCTTATCTTTAGGACGTGCGCCCCCCCTTTGAAATCGTTTTATGTACTCTGGGTCTTGTCTGAGCCACTCCGGCTCATTGTTCCAGCGGGCATCTTCACTACGTGGTTTGTGAGTTTGAAAAACATGTTTCTTCTCGCCTTTATTAGGAGAGGGAGTTGATGAACTTGTCCCTTCCAGCTCCAGCGAGTGGGATTTGACCTTTTCTTGGTAATGTAGTTCACGCTCTGGTTTTGTTTTTAACCAGATCGGGTCAGGGAGTTGACGAACATCAAAACCATTTATAGCACGCCGTTTTATTTTTAATTGCTCAATCTCACTTTTTAACTCAAGTTTTTCTTGTTGAAAATTTTCTCTTCTGCGAATGTTATCTTGCCTTAACAATTCAAGTATTTCTGTGTGCAGCTGTAAAGCTTCATCACAATCGTTATCTCCCATCTTTTTGTTTTGATTTTGTTTGATCTCACGTTTTCATCCATCCATCCATCCATTTTCTTCCGCTTATCCGAGGTCGGGTCGCGGGGGTAGCAGCCTAAGTAGGGAGGCCCAGACTTCCCTCTCCCCAGCCACTTGAAGCAGCTCCTCTGGAGGAATCCCAAGGCGTTCCCAGGCCAGCCGAGAAACATAGTCCCTCCAGCGTATCCTGGGTCTTCCTCTGGGTCTCCTCCCGGTGGGACATGCCCGGAACACCTCACCAGGGAGGCGTCCAGGAGGCATCCTAACCAGATGCCCGAGCCACCTCAACTGGCTCCTCTCGATGTGGAGAAGCAGCGGCTCTACTCCGAGTCCCTCCCGGATGACTGAGCTTCTCACCCTATCTCTAAGGGAGAGTCCAGCCACCCTGCGGAGAAAACTCATTTCAGCCGCTTGTATCCGAGATCTTGTTCTTTCGGTCATAACCCAAAGCTCATGACCATAGATGAGGGTGGGAACGTAGATCGATCGGTAAATTGAGAGCTTTGCCTTTTGACTCAGCTCTCTCTTCACCACGACAGACCGGTACAGCGCCCGCTTCACTGCGGACGCTGCACCTATCCGCCTATCGATCTCACGCTCCAGTTTTCCCTCATTCGTGAACAAGATCCCGAGATACTTAAACTCCTCCACTTGGGGCAGGACCTCCTCCCCGACCCGGAGAGGGCATGCTACCCTTTTCCGGCTCAAGACCATGGCCTCGGATTTGGAGGAACTGATCCTCATCCCGGCCGCATCACATTCAGCTGCAAACCGCTCCAGCGAAAGCTGTAGATCACGAGCTGATGAAGCCAATAGGACCACATCATCTGCAAAAAACAGAGAAGCGATTCTAAGGCCACCAAAACGGATCCTCTCAACACCTTGGCTGCGCCTAGAAATTCTGTCCATAAAAGTTATAAACAGAATCGGTGACAAAGGGCAACCTTGGCGGAGTCCAACTCTCACCGGAAACGAGCCTGACTTACTGCCGGCAATGCGGACCAAGCTCTGACACCGGTCGTACAGGGACCTAACAGCCCATATCAATGGGCCTGGTACCCCATACTCCCGGAGTACCCCCCACAGAACCCCCCGAGGGACGCGGTCGAATGCCTTTTCCAAGTCTACAAAGCACATGTAAACTGGTTGGGCAAACTCCCACGCACCCTCCAGGACCCTGTTGAGGGTGTAGAGCTGGTCTAGTGTTCCACGACCAGGACGAAAACCACACTGCTCCTCCTGAATCCGAGGTTCGACTATCCGACGGACCCTCCTCTCCAGAACCCCTGAATAGACCTTACCAGGGAGGCTTAAGAGTGTGATCCCTCTATATCCCTCTCCTCCCTGGGCTGCCGCTCCTCCCTTGGCTGCCACCTTACCGTGGTGGAGGGGTTTGAGTGTCCCAATGATCCTAGGAGCTATGCTGTCAGGGGCTTTATGCCCCTAGTAGGGTCACCCAAGGCAGACAGGTCCTAGGTGAGGGACGAGACAAAGCGCAGCCCACAAGACCCCTTATGATGAGTAATATAAATGGAAACAATGTTCCCTCGCCCGGACGCGGGTCACCGGGGCCCCACTCTGGAGCCAGGCCCGGAGGAGGGGCACGTTGGCGAGCGCCTGGTGGCCGGGCTTTCACCCATGGAGCTCGGCCGGGCACAGCCCGAAGAGGAGACGTGGGTCCCCCTTCCCATGGGCTCACCACCTGGGCACAGCCCGAAGAGGAGATGTGGGTCCCCCTTCCCATAGGCTCACCACCTGTGGGAGGGGCCAAAGGGGTCGGGTGCATTGTGGAATGGGTGGTGGCCGAGGGCGGGGACCCTGGCGGTCTGATCCTCGGCTACAGAAGCTGGCCATTGGGACATGGAATGTCACCTCTCTGGTGGGGAAGGAGCCTGAGCTAGTGTGTGAGGTTGAGAGGTTCCGGCTAGAAATAGTCGGACTCACCTCAACGCATGGCTCTGGCTCTGGAACCAGTTTCCTTGAGAGGGGTTGGACACTCTTCCACTCTGGAGTTGCCCCTGGTGAG
>JBBPBX010017358.1:22327-46953 GCA_038048925.1 Garcialebias charrua
GTCCTGCGCGTGTTAAAAAGATGAGATGTTAGCTAAATGTTCTAGCAGCTAACTTTCAAGCATCAGAGATCGTAGTGCTTGTACTGAACCATATTTGTCATCTAAAAAAGCTAAGTATGGTCCTCTGGACATTCAAAAACAAAACAAGTAGAAACGTTTCAAGTCAGACCTGGCAGACCCAAACGTATTGTGAAGGTCTGCTGGGAACGTCTGGCAGAGTCTCCCGTAAGACGGAGCTTTAACTCCCATCTCCGGGAGAGCTTTGAACACGTTCCGAGGGAGGCGGGGGACATTGAGCCCGAGTGGGCCATGTTCCGCGCCTCTATTGTCGAGGCAGCTTATCGGAGTTGTGGCCGCAAGGTTGTTGGTGCCTGTCGTGGTGGCAATCCTCGAACCCGGTGGTGGACGCCAGCGGTGAGGGATGCTGTCAAGCTGAAGAAGGAGTCCTATTGGGCCTTTTTGGCCTGTGGGACCCCGGAAGCAGCAGATAGGTACCGGCAGTCCAAGCGGCATGCGGCTCGGGTGGTTGCTGAGGCAAAAACTCGGGCGTGGGAGGAGTTCGGAGAGGCCATGGAGAATGACTTCCGTACGGCTTCGAGGCGATTCTGGTCCACCATCCGGCGTCTCAGGGGGGGAAAGCGGTACGCGACCAACACCATTTATGGTGGGGATGGCGTGCTGTTGACCTCAACTCGGGATGTTGTGAGTCGGTGGGCGGAATACTTCGAAGACCTCCTCAATCCTACTGGCACGTCTTCCACTGAGGAAGCGGAGCCTGGGGACTTTGGGTCGGGCTCTCCAATCTCTGGTGCTGAGGTCGCCGAGGTGGTTAAAAACACTGCACTAAAACCATAGATATACGGAAGGTGTGTGTTCGGATATTCCCGGAAATGGCCCACAATGATCCTTAAAAAATCCCAAAATCTGGATACTTATCTTCGGCAGATCCAAAATAAATGTGGCTGTTATTTGTCAAGGGCCTGCCAAAGATAAGTATCCGGATTTTGGGATCTTGGGATTTTTTAAGGATCATTGCGGTCCATTTCCGGGAATATCCCGAAATATAAGTATAAGTATATGTAAAGGATACGGAGATATACTACATCAGATCTTACCGTATATCTATGGTTTTAGTGCAGTGTAAAGCTCCGCGTGGCAGGGCTCCGGGGGTGGATGAGATTTGTCCTGAGTTCCTTAGCACTAGAAGTCCCAGAGAAGGGTCATTCAACATTTCTACCTTTGGAACCCAGAGACGGGTCGAGTGACCCGAAGGATTTTAGCTAACATCCTATAATGAGCTGTTAACAGGCGCTTTTGTTTTGTAAATAAGGCCATTACTGGCGCACCACAGGAGGGGGCACACTAATTTGACTAAGGCTGCGCTTTTTTGCGCAAGTGAACTTGGCTTCTAAATCCCCCGGTCCCTTTCAGTGGGCTACATATGTTGGTCCGTCACTTGACCTCAGGTCATGTGACCTATGTCGGTCCGTCAGTTTACCTCAGGTCATGTGACCTGTGTCGGTCCGTCAGTTGACTTCATGTCGTGTGACCTGTGTCGTTTTGTCAGTTGACCTCAGGTCATAAGACCTGTGTTGGTCCGTCACTTGACCTCAGGTCCTGTGACCTGTGTCGGTCCGTCAGTTGACCTCAGGTCATGTGACCTATGTCGGTCCATCAGTTGACCTCTGGTCATGTGACCTGTGTCGGTCCGTCAGTTGACTTCATGTCATGTGACCTGTGTCATTGTGTCAGTTGACCTCAGGTCATGTGACCTGTGTTGGTACGTCAGTTGACCTCATGCCGTGTGACCTGTGTCGGTCCATCAGTTGACTTCATGTCATGTGACCTGTGTCGTTGTGTCAGTTGACCTCAGGTCATGTGACCTGTGTTGGTACGTCAGTTGACCTCATGCCGTGTGACCTGTGTCGGTCCGTCAGTTGACCTCAGGTCATGTGACCTATGTCAGTCCATCAGTTGACCTCAGGTCATGTGACCTGTGTCGGTCCGTCAGTTGACTTCATGTCGTGTGACCTGTGTCATTTTGTCAGTTGACCTCAGGTCATGTGACCTGTGTTGGTCCGTCACTTGACCTCAGGTCATGTGACCTGTGTCGGTCCCTCAGTTGACCTCATGTCATGTGACCTGTGTTGGTCCGTCAGTTGACTTCATGTTGTGTGACCTGTGTTGGTCCGTCACTTGACCTCAGGTCATGTGACCTGTGTTGGTCCGTCACTTGACCTCAGGTCATGTGACCTATGTTGGTCCGTCAGTTCACCTCAGGTCATGTGACCTGTGTCGGTCAGTCAGTTGACCTCATGTCATGTGACCTATGTTGGTCCGTCAGTTGACCTCAGGTCATGTGACCTGTGTCTGTACGTCAGTTGACCTCACGCCGTGTGACCTGAGTGAGTCCGTCAGTTGACCTCATGTCGAGTGACCAGTGTCGGTCCATCAGTTGACTTCATGTCGTGTGACCTATGTCGGTCCGTCAGTTGACCTCAGGTCATGTGACCTGTGTCGGTCAGTCAGTTGACCTCAGGTCATGTGACCTGTGTCGGTCCGTCAGTTGACCTCAGGTCATGTGACCTGTGTCGGTATGTCAGTTGACCTCATGCCGTGTGACCTGTGTCGGTACGTCAGTTGACCTCATGTCATGTGACCTGTGTCGGTCCGTCAGTTGACCTCATGTCGAGTGACCAGTGTCGGTCCATCAGTTGACTTCATGTCGTGTGACCTATGTCGGTCCGTCAGTTGACCTCAGGTCATGTGACCCGTGTTGGTCCGTCAGTTGACCTCATGTCGTGTGACCAGTGTCGGTCCGTCAGTTGACTTCATGTCATGTGACTTGTGTCGTTTTGTCAGTTGACCTCAGGTCATGTGACCTGTGTTGGTCCGTCACTTGACCTCAGGTCATGTGACCTGTGTTGGTCCGTCACTTGACCTCAGGTCATGTGACCTGTGTCGGTCCGTCAGTTGACCTCAGGTCATGTGACCTGTGTCGGTCCGTCAGTTGACCTCATGTCGAGTGACCAGTGTCGGTCCGTCAGTTGACTTCATGTCGTGTGACCTATGTCGGTCCGTCAGTTGACCTCAGGTCATGTGACCTGTGTCGGTCCGTCAGTTGACCTCATGTCGTGTGACCTATGTCGGTCCGTCAGTTGACTTCATGTCATGTGACCTGTGTCGGTCCGTCAGGTGACGGACAACAATAGGTCAAGCATGTTTTAGAACACAGCAATGGGCCACCTGCATGTGCCGGCACGCACCGTATATACATGTGCCAAGGACAAGGAGAGAGACAGTACTTGTAAGCAAAATAATTTATTTGACAGAACATCAAAGTTACAGGATAGTCAGCACAGCAGAATAAGACAATTTTATGCATAAAATTGTTCTGGAGCAGACAAAGCTTTCCGTTCAGTGGATGTCCCAAAATGTTCAACTGTGAGATAACTTCAGGGTCTGTTATGTGTGAATTCAGGTCAGGGCCTCTCTTCTGACTAAGGGGGGAAGTGCAAGCAGAGTCTTACTTACCTGGTGGAAACATTGGAATGCAGTCTGTGCAGTTTGGTGTGGTGGGGGTGTCTGAGTTGTGTGCACGCATATTTATAACAAAAGGCAGTTAATGGCCCACTAATGGTTGGTTTGGACTAAGGGTCTTTTGACCCTCTTTCAGGACTTCTGGGGGGAGGTCGAAAATCCTGGGACTTCTAGTGTTAAGGCTCTGGATGTTGTGGGGTTGTGTTGGGTTACGCGACTCTGCAATATCACGTGGACATCGGGGGGAGTTCTCTTGGATTGGCAGACTGGGGTGGTGGTTCCCCTATTCAAAAAGGGGGACCGTAGGGTGTGTTCCAACTATAGGGGGATCACACTCTTAAGCCTCCCTGGTAAGGTCTATTCAGGGGTTCTGGAGAGGAGGGTCCGTCGGATAGTCGAACCTCGGATTCAGGAGGAGCAGTGTGGTTTTCGTCCTGGTCGTGGAACACTAGACCAGCTCTACACCCTCAACAGGGTCCTGGAGGGTGCGTGGGAGTTTGCCCAACCAGTTTACATGTGCTTTGTGGACTTGGAAAAGGCATTCGACCGCGTCCCTCGGGGGGTTCTGTGGGGGGTACTCCGGGAGTATGGGGTACCAGGCCCTTTGATAAGGGCTGTTAGGTCCCTGTACGACCGGTGTCAGAGCTTGGTCCGCATCGCCGGCAGTAAGTCAGGCTCGTTTCCGGTGAGAGTTGGACTCCGCCAAGGTTGCCCTTTGTCACCGATTCTGTTCATAACTTTTATGGACAGAATTTCTAGGCGCAGCCAAGGTGTTGAGAGGATCCGTTTTGGTGACCTTAGAATCGCTTCTCTGTTTTTTGCAGATGATGTGGTCCTATTGGCTTCATCAGCTCGTGATCTACAGCTTTCGCTGGAGCGGTTTGCAGCTGAATGCGATGCGGCCGGGATGAGGATCAGTTCCTCCAAATCCGAGGCCATGGTCTTGAGCCGGAAAAGGGTAGCATGCCCTCTCCGGGTCGGGGAGGAGGTCCTGCCCCAAGTGGAGGAGTTTAAGTATCTCGGGATCTTGTTCACGAATGAGGGAAAACTGGAGCGTGAGATCGATAGGCGGATAGGTGCAGCGTCCGCAGTGAAGCGGGCGCTGTACCGGTCTGTCGTGGTGAAGAGAGAGCTGAGTCAAAAGGCAAAGCTCTCAATTTACCGATCGATCTACGTTCCCACCCTCATCTATGGTCATGAGCTTTGGGTTATGACCGAAAGAACAAGATCTCGGATACAAGCGGCTGAAATGAGTTTTCTCCGCAGGGTGGCTGGACTCTCCCTTAGAGATAGGGTGAGAAGCTCAGTCATCCGGGAGGGACTCGGAGTAGAGCCGCTGCTTCTCCACATCGAGAGGAGCCAGTTGAGGTGGCTCGGGCATCTGGTTAGGATGCCTCCTGGACGCCTCCCTGGTGAGGTGTTCCGGGCACGTCCCACCGGGAGGAGACCCAGAGGAAGACCCAGGACGCGCTGGAGGGACTATGTTTCTCGGCTGGCCTGGGAACGCCTTGGGATTCCCCCGGAGGAGCTGCTCCAAGTGGCTGGGGAGAGGGAAGTCTGGGCCTCCCTACTTAGGCTGCTACCCCCGCGACCCGACCCCGGATAAGCGGAAGAAGATGGATGGATGGATGGACCTTATAGCCTGAAATGTCCGAAAATACATTAATTAGAGAGAGCAAAGTTGGGATAGAATTCGCCGGATCTGACACATAGAGAAGAATATCATCGGCATACAACATAAGCTTATGACAATTATGTCCTATAGAAATGCCCGGAAGGTTAACTTCTTTTCGAATAGCAACTGCCAATGGTTCCAGGGCTAACGCAAATAGTAAGGGGGACAGGGGGTCACCCTGTCTGGTACCTCTTTTCAGTTTAAATGATGAGCCAATTATTCCGTTTGTAAGAACGGATGCCACTGGCTGAGCATATATAAGTCGAATCCAGTTTATGAAATTATTACTAAAGCCAAACCATTCCAAAGTTGAAAATAGATATTGCCATTCAACTCTGTCGAATGCCTTTTCTGCATCTAATGATAGAGCAGCCATAGGCATCCGGCTATCCCGTACTTCCCACATAATGTCAATAAGCCTTCTAATGTTATCCGCCGAGGAGCGAGAGCGTATGAAACCAACCTGATCAGGATGCACTAATGTGGTAAGAACTCGGTCTAATCGATTAGCTAAAATTTTTGATAATATTTTACTATCATATGATGTTAAACTTATAGGTCGATAATTCTTGCATTCTGAGGGTTCCTTATCTTTTTTCAGAATGAGAGTGATAAGAGCCTCTGAAAGTGTAGGTGGTAACGTTTTCTTGTTAAATGACTCATTATATGCATTTAAAAGTAGGGGGGCTAATTCTTGTGGAAATGCTTTATAGAATTCTGACGTGAAACCATCTAGCCCGGGGGCCTTATTTGAAGGTAGGTGTTTTATTACCCCCACTATTTCTTCAGTAGTAATGGGACGGTCAAGACCTACAAGTTGATCCTTTTTTATTCTGGGTAGATTTAAGTCAGACAGAAATTTATTGATACTTTCTGATGAGGCTGATGATTCAGAGCTATAAAGATTCTTATAGTAATCACTAAATACGACATTTATTTCATGGGGGTCTGAGACCAGCTGACCATTTCCATCCCTAACAGCTGAGATGGAGCTCATGGCTTCTCTCTGCTTAATATACCTAGCCAATAGCCTACCCGCCTTATCTCCTTCTTCAAAATATTTTTGCCTGGCGCGAAATAAACTAAATTCAGCTTTTTCTGACATAATTATATTATATTCATACTTCAATTTTGTAAGTTTGTTTAAATTTACTGGGGAAGGGTTCCTTTTGAAATCAGACTCTATGATCTCAATTTCTCTTTCTAAATCAACTAATTTAATTTTCTTTTCTTTTTTTTTAAATGAAGCTTGCTGAATGATATAACCCCTTAAGTAAGCCTTCAGTGCCTCCCACGCCACTCCGGCAGATGGAGCTGATGGAACATTAGTGTCGATGTAAAATTTAATTTGTGATTTGAGGGAATCTTTAAAAGCTTCATCCAGTAGGAGACTAGAATTTAATCTCCATCTAGGACTTCTCACAATAGTACTGACCGCAGTCATGTAGAGATAGATAGGACTATGATCTGAAAGTACTATGTTCCCGATGTTAGTAGAGGTAACCGCTGTCATTAATGATTGGGTAACTAGAAAAAAATCAATTCTTGAAAAAGATTGATGAGGAGAAGAGTAAAAAGTATAATTCCTTCCAGAAGGATTTTGTAACCGCCAAACATCAACAAGACCACTGGCTTCGCATAAACCTTTAAGTGCAGTATGTGTTTTTGGGGTGCGCGATATCACAGCGCTTCTGTCTAGCGTCATGTCCATCACCTCATTAAAGTCTCCCGCTGCAATAACAGGATAATTCCCTAAATCCATTATTTTCTTCTCCAGTTGTCCAAAAAAAGAAGGGTCATCAACATTAGGTGCATAAACATTTGCCAAAATAATTTTTTTCCCTTGGATTTCGCACAACATCAAAAACATTGAAAAAGGTTTTAATTTTGGCCCCCTTTTGTAAGTGGGTTTGACACCCCTGCTACACTTAATAATAATAATAATAATAATAATAATAATAATAATTAATTCAATTTATAACGCACTTTTCATTACTGAAAATCTCAAAGTGCTACACATATATTGAATGCTACACACATTCATAAACCGGTGGCGGCAGACTACCATGCAAGGTGCTTTCCAGTCCTACCGGGAGCAACTCAGGGTTAAGTGTCTTGCCCAAGGACACAACGACACATGGTGCGGGTCCCGGGAGTCGAACCGCCAACTTTCCGATCGGGAGACGACTGCCATTACCACTACACCACGGCCGCCCCTACACACCACGGCCGCCCCTACTTACTTACTTACTTACTGTCCTCCATTATAACTTTCATATTTTTAAGATAATCACACCCATGTGCCACATTTAGAAATGTTAATTTTGTGACCCATAGAAACTTTCAACTTACCCCCACCCCCAAAACCAGAAGGAACTGTTTGAATCTGACGCGTTTCAAACCGAGCCAGCACACTGAGGCGTACCTTAGTTGAAAAGATTTATAGGACACAGAGTTACAGATATACAGAGAATAACATGAATGAGTTAGTGTTGAGGGTGGAGCCTGAGCTCTACACCCTCAGCAGGGTCCTGGAGGGCGCGTGGGAGTTTGCCCAACCAGTTTACATGTGCTTTGTGGACTTGGAAAAGGCATTCGACCGCGTCCCTCGGGGGGTTCTGTGGGGGGTACTCCGGGAGTATGGGGTACCAGGCCCATTGATATGGGCTGTTAGGTCCCTGTACGACCGGTGTCAGAGCTTGGTCCGCATTGCCGGCAGTAAGTCAGGCTCGTTTCCAGTGAGAGTTGGACTCCGCCAAGGTTGCCCTTTGTCACCGATTCTGTTCATAACTTTTATGGACAGAATTTCTAGGCGCAGCCAAGGTGTTGAGAGGATCCGTTTTGGTGACCTTAGAATCGCTTCTCTGTTTTTTGCAGATGATGTGGTCCTATTGGCTTCATCAGATCGTGATCTACAGCTTTCGCTGGAGCGGTTTGCAGCCGAGTGTGATGCGGCCGGGATGAGGATCAGTTCCTCCAAATCCGAGGCCATGGTCTTGAGCCGGAAAAGGGTAGCATGCCCTCTCCGGGTCGGGGAGGAGGTCCTGCCCCAAGTGGAGGAGTTTAAGTATCTCGGGTCTTGTTCACGAATGAGGGAAAACTGGAGCGTGAGATCGATAGGCGGATAGGTGCAGCGTCCGCAGTGAAGCGGGCGCTGTACCGGTCTGTCGTGGTGAAGAGAGAGCTGAGTCAAAAGGCAAAGCTCTCAATTTACCGATCGATCTACGTTCCCACCCTCATCTATGGTCATGAGCTTTGGGTTGTGACCGAACGAACGAGATCTCGGATAAAAGCGGCTGAAATTAGTTTTCTCCGCAGGGTGTCTGGATGGATGGATTGATGGAGGGATTCACGAGTGCAGCCTCCATTCCACACGCTGATCTTGAGCACAGGATGCTCTCCACTGCACACCTGTAGAAGGTGAAGAAGACCAGATCACCTCAGCCACCTGAGGAAGTAGAGTCTCTGATGTGTTTTCTTGATCAGGCTGGTAGTGTTGTTGCCCCAACTGAGGTTGTTGTTCAGGTGCACACCCAAATACTTGCAGCTGGAGACCACTTCTACCGCAGATCCTCGTATATTCGGCAGTGGGGGTTAGGTGTGTTTGTTCCATCTGAAGTCCATAACCATCTCCTTCGTCTTCCATCACATTGATGTGAAGGTTGTTCTTCATGCACCAGCTCTCCAGGTGTTTCACCTTTTGCCTGTAGCTGGACTCATCGTTGTTTGTGATGCAGCCCATCACCGCTGTATCGTCTGCAAACTTTACAAAATGATAGCCTGGATGAGGAGGTGCACAGTCGTCTGTGAGCAGAGTGAACATTAGGGGACTCAGCACAGCCCTGGTGGCAGCCAGTGCTGAAGGTTATGGTGGAGAAGTTGTGCCCTTAGGCTTATTCAAACTGATGAGTCAATGGGAGTCTCTTTTTCTGTGGAAGTAAAACAAGGTTATTTTAACATACAGTCTGGCTGATAAGAAGTCATATCTCTGGTAACTAAATTTTGTCTGCCGTCAAAGGGGAAAAATGGAGACAGTTATAAATTACCATCAGTTTCTGGGGCAGGGGGTTAGTTGCTCTATAAATAAAGCTGGTATGATATGGTATGGTTAATGTTAAAACTAGGGATGTCCCGAGCCGATCACGTGATCCGGAAATCGGTCCCGATCACGTGATTTCAGACTCGACTCGACTCGGGCGTTACACACCGATCAGGGATCGGATATATATGTGTATATTTATTCTAAACACAAACGGGAATATTATATTAACTGTATGTTGAGTTACAGAGTCAAATTGTCTCGGAACAAAACATGCACAATAGTTTTGCAGCAGTGCCTACCGTAAAGCAGTGCCCGCTGTAAAGCGGTGACTGTCGTAAAAAAGAAGCGGAACGCGGCATTAACTTGAAGTGGAGGCAGCGATGTCTGTTGTGTGGAGATATTTTAAAGTGGATGACAAATGGAAAGTTCGTATTTCAAGAGAAGGTAAGGAAAAGGCTGCATTTAACACAACAAACCTGATTAGGCACATCAGAAACAAACACCCGACACAATACACAGAGTTTAACCAGACGACGCAGCCGAAGACGAGCCAGCTCACGCTGCAAGAGACTTTATATTTATATTTAAAAACATACACTTCCTTCTGTGAAGCCACAGGAGGAGAGTTAAGGAGTGCTGTTCAGAAAAGCATGTTACTAGCCTTATTTTATAAAACGGACACTTTAAGTTTCTTATTTGTTTACATGCCTGCTCAGGTTCTGGTTCTGCTCAGGTTCTGGTTCTGCTCAGGTTCTGGTTCTGCTCAGGTTCTGGTCAGGTTGTGGTCATGTTCTGGTATTTTAAGTTGAGCTGCTTATTTTAAATTAGACATTTATACTGTTGCACTAAACTTCAATGTGAAGAATTTTATTTTAAATCTTATTACTTGATTGTTCAATCTACCTCACAGAAGTACTCTGTTAAATGTTAAGGTAAATAAAATAAAAATGAAGGGACATCTGGATCTGTTTCTTTTTTTTCCCCTTCATTTTAAAAATGTATTTTAGAAGTATCGGATCGGGACTCGGTATCGGCCAATTCCTAAAATTAAAGGACTCGGACTCGGACTCGGGGCCAGAAAAACCTGATCGGGACATCCCTAGTTAAAACTGCAACAAAATGTCCCATACGACACTGTACAGTCGATTTTAGTGATACTGAGCTGAAATTTGGTCTGGCGTTAGCTAAAAACTTTCCCATCAAATACAGTATTACATCTAAATCAAAAATCCAAGATGGATGCCAAAGCTACATTTAAATTTATTTATTTTATTTATTAATTAATTTTTTCATTTCCATTATAAAACACACACAAAAAAAACATTAAAAAAATTGTAACAAACATAAAATTGAAAGGAAGCAGAAGAAGAAAATTTCTTATCATATCTGCTCCTTCTTAAACAAAATCAATACAAATTTTCAATTCAAACAATAATCATCTATACATATTACAGCAAAAAATACAACACATCAAGATTTACCGTATAGAATTCCTTAGATCATATTAATCAACTTATATGTAACTTTTCAACAAAATAGTTTTAATCTTTTTCTTAAATATAAATATTGATTTCACTTTTTTTACATCGTCCTCCAAACTATTCCATAGACATATTCCCTGTGTTGTAGTAGACCAACCCTTTAAACTGGTTCTATACTTGGGCTTTACAAAAATGTCCATTCCTTTTAAATTAACAACTTTTCCTTTTCACAAAATAGGCTTGAATGTTTGATGGTAGTAAGTAATTTTGAGCTTCATACATAAGTAAAAGCATGTTATATTCTACCAAATCATAAAACTTAAATAAAACTTAAAACTTATAGGAGCCAAGATGGTGTAGTGGCATGGCTTCCGACTTGGGACCCAAAGGACGCGGGTTCGCACCCCGGCCACTACACACCTTCGGGTGTCTATGAGTGCACACCTAATTCTCCAGCTCCCCGGGCGCTTTCTATGGCTGCTCACTGCACCACCTTTTGGTGGTTGGGTTAAATGCAGAGACGAATTTCGTCTGTGTATGGGAAACATACACAGATGACAAAAAAGGACATTATTATTATTATTATTAAGTAGTTTCAATTCACTAAATAGAATACTAGAAGGATGACAATAATGCTTTCTTGTAATAATTCTTACAGCTCTTTTTTGCAAAATAAAAATAGGCATAGTTATGGTTTTACACGCTGTACCCCAGACACTAACACAATAAGTTAAATGCAGGACCATAATTGTATTATAAAGCAAATATAAAGCATTATTAGTCAATAAGTCCCTTACTCTATACAATACTGCATTATATTTTAGTTTTTACAAAGTTTATATGCTGTTTCCATGACAGTTTATCATCAATAATTACACCCAGAATCTTTACCTCATTCACTCTGCATATCTTAACACCATCAATTTTGAAAGAAAAATCCAAAGTTATCATTTTTTACTAAATATAATACATTTAGTTTTATCAACATTCAATGAACTTATTTAATTTAAACCAATTTTGTATTTTAGCACTCTCCATCTTTATCAACTCAAACATCTGTTCCAAGTCCCTTCCCAAACAAGAAAAGTGGTATCATCGGCGAATAAAACACATTTGAGGATATCAGACACTTCACTTAAATCATTAACATATAAAATAAACAACTTAGATCCAAGTACTGAACCTTGTGGTACTCTACATGAAGTTCTGCATAAATTAGATCTTACATTTTCCATTTGTACAAACTGTTTTCTATCCTTCAAATAACTGCTTATCCACTGCAAAGCAGGACCTCTAATACCATAGTGATTCAATTTATCGAGTAGAATGGTGTGATCAATGGTGTCAAATGCTTTTTTTAAATCAATAAATATACTTATACAATGTTGTTTTTGATCAATCGCTGTAGTAATTCAATCAATCAATCAATCACCTTTATTTAACCAGGTAGAGCCCGTTTGTTCTATCAACTCCATAAGAGCCAAAGATGTTGAACTATTTGATCTAAAACCACATTGACTATCACTTAAAATATTTTGTTTATCAACAAATGTATCTAATCTGGTCACAAACAATCTTTCGAGAATTTTTGAAAATTGTGGCAACAAAGATATAAGTCTATAGTTACTAAATACACATTTGTCACCATATCTATATATACAAATACTAAAATAAACTACTTCTTACAGCTTGTACTACTATAACTACTTGGTGTTTTGCTTATCGTGGAGCTTCAGGGTATGGATCCCCAGCGATAAATGAGGGACTACTGTATTATCAATGTATATGCAAATAGAAGATGTTGAGTGTGAGGGTAAAATTGTGTGCGTGCGCACATGTGTGCATGCGCACCCTCGTGCATGATTGTGTATGTGTGTGTGATTGTTGAATTAATATTGCCTCTTATGCATATGTGTTTCAGTGGTTCCTGCCTGTGTTTGGTGCTGACTAAAAGAAGACGTTTCTTAAGATTTAAGGCCTGTTGTGGACCAGCAGGACCCAGTGACTCTTATCAATGAGCAGAAGAAAATACCTTTGGACCAAACTGATGGGAGACTAACTCAATATAAAGGAGACCAATATCCATTTTTTTGGTTACTACAGTTCCTTTACAGAGTGAGGATAAAAAAACTTAAAAAAAAACTAATCACTCAGGAATGTCCAGGCAAGTCCAAAATCAATTAAGCTGTAATGACTGTGGTAAAAGTTTCACTTTCAAAGCACATTTAAACACATGAGAGTCCACACAGGAGACAAATTGTATCCTTGTAATCTTTGTGGACAAAGACTTAGTCATGACAACTTTAAACACAAACATGAGAGTCCACACAGGAGAGCAACCATTTCCTTGTGATCTTTGTGGGAAAATATTTAGTGACAGGAAAACTTTAAAATTACACATGAGAGTTCACACTGGAGAGAAACCCTTTTCTTGTGAACTTTGTGGACAAAGATTTAGTCAGAAGCCACAATTAATTTCACACATACGAGTCCACACTGGAGAGAAACCATTTCCTTGTGATCTTTGTGAGAAAAGATTTAGTGACAGGAAAACTTCTAAATTACACATGAGAGTCCACACTGGAGAGAAACCGTTTTCTTGTGAACTTTGTGGACAAAGATTTAGTCAGCAGCCACAATTAATTTCACACATGCGAGTCCACACAGGAGAGAAACCATTTCCTTGTAATCTTTGTGGGAAAAGATTTAGTGACAGGAAAACTTCAAAATTACACATGAGAGTCCACACTGGAGAGAAACCGTTTTCTTGTGAACTTTGTGGACAAAGATTTAGTCAGAAGCCACAGTTAAACTCGCACATGAGAGTCCACACTGGAGAGAAACCATTTACTTGTGATCTTTGTGGACAAAGATTTAGTCATAAGTCGTCTTTAGACTCACACAGAAGAGTCCACACTGGAGAGAAACCGTTTTCCTGTGAACTTTGTGGACAAAGATTTGGTCAGAAACCACAATTAATTTCACATATGCGAGTCCACACTAGAGAGAAACCATTTCTTTGTGATCTTTGTGGGAAAAGGTTTAGTGACAGGAAAACTTCAAAATTACACATGAGAGTCCACAGTGGAGAGAAACCGTTTTCTTGTGAACTTTGTGGACAAAGATTTAGTCAGAAGCCACAGTTAAACTCGCACATGAGAGTCCACACTGGAGAGAAACCATTTTCTTGTGATGTTTGTGGTCAAAGATTTAGTCAGAAGCCACAAATTATCTCACACATGCTAGTCCACACAGGAGAGAAACCATTTCCTTGTGATCTTTGTGGACAAAGATTTAGTCAGAAGCCACAACTTCTCACACATGCAAGTCCACACAGGAGAGAAACCATTTCCTTGTGATATTTGTGGAAATATATTTAGTGACAAGAAAACTTCAAAAGCACACGAGAATCCACACTGGAGAGAAACCGTTTTCTTGTGATCTTTGTGGACAAAGATTTAGTCATAGACCGACTTTAAACTCACACAGAAGAGCCCATACAGGAGACCAACCATATCCTTGTGAAATTTGTGGACAAAGATTTAAACGCAAGACACATTTAAACAGACACATGAGAGTCAACACAGGAGAAAAACTATTTCTTTGTGATCTTTGTGGACAACAATTTAGTCATAAGCCAACTTTGATATCACACATGAGAGTGCACACAGGAGACACTGTTTCCTTGTGAGCTTTGTGGACAATGATTCAATCATAAGACAACTTTAAACTCTGACATGAGAGTCTAGTATACCAAATTAACCTTCCAAGGTAATAATTTACTTTATTTTAACCAGTAAAATTTACTTGGTTTGTTTGTACATACAGTATTCCTGATTTTCCTATGTTGTCCCTTGCATTAGAATAGAAAAAATAATTACTCAAAATACACCACAGACCTTGTCATTTGTAAAGCAAGTAGTTGCAACTTTTATTTGAATGACTACAAACCGAAAGGATAAGTGCTGTTGCAACTAAATAATTGTTGGAAATCATAATCAAAGTGTTGTCACTCTAATGGTTTGTTTTCTGACAGTAGTCTGATGTCTTAATTTTTTTTTAAATTAAAGTCCATGCTCAATGAGCACAAACAATTCCAGTATTAAGGGAAGAGTGAATTTTTTTTTCCCATTTGTTACTGTGATTAAAATGTTTTTTTCAATAGTGGCATAAGTTATTTTACATTTTATTAGTTGGTGTAAAGTAGTAAAAATAAAGGCTGATTTTTTTGTTCAATGATTGAGCCAAGAAAGTATGTTTTATTGTTTTGCAGGTTTTAAAATAACTTTGTTAGGATAATTTAATATTATCCTTGTAGCTCATTAAATAAACATGCCACACAAGAGAGGTAGATAATTTTCTTAATCCCAGGTTAAATCTTGCAAGATGAAACAGAGTTGAAATACAAGCATCAAGATGTTTACATGGAGCTGAAATGCAAACTCTGGCGTACAATTTCTGTTTGAGTGAACGCTGGTACATCTGGCTGCCGCTGCTCACCGTTTGCTATTTTAGTGGTTTTTGTAAAGTTTAGGAAGAGTTTCTGCACTTTTTGACAACGGACAGATTAAGATGTGGATCCACAGGATATGTGTCCTTTTATTTGCCATTTTGTTTTGTAAAAATAAATTTGTATGCCCTTTTTATGATTGTCAATTGTTGTCATTGTTATCCACTGTTGTCATGTTTATGTTTATTAAATTTGTTCTTTTTTTTAAACAAAAAATACAAAACAAGACAATCCCATAAATGATAACGTACAAAAAAAAATTAAAGGTAGCAGAAAGAAGAAAAAATCTTATTATATCTGCCCCTTGTTTCAAACAATCAGTTCAAACAATATTAATCTTCCAGTAACAGAACAAAATGAATAACTCTAATTTTCTAACTACGGTAATACAATACTCATTACGCTACTTCATATATATATTTTTTTGTAATTTAGTTTTGATCATTTTCTTAAATGTACACATTGACTTGGCATTTTTAACTTTATTCTCCAAACCATTCCATAATCCAGTTCCCTGGATTGAGGTAGACCATCCCTTCAAACTAGTTCTGAATTTTGGTTTTACAAATACGTCTGTCCCCTTATAGCCTGGTTAAAACCAGACCCTTGTCCTTTACTTCGCTTTGTACTAGTACAAAGCGAAGTGAAGGACAAGGGTCTGGTTTTAACCAGGCTAGTCCCCTTAAGATTATAACAACTTTGTCTTTTGACAAAATGCATTTGGATATTTAAAGTTAGTGCATTATTCTGAGCCCTATACATAACTGATAAAACATTATAATCTACCAGATCATGGAACTTCAATAACTTCAGTTGACAAAATAATGTACTTGATGGATGACAGTAATGTTTTCTAGTGATAATTCTTACAGCTCTTTTCTGTAATACAAAAATAGGCTTTGTAATTGTTTTACACGCTTTCCCCCAAACATCAATACAATAAATTAAGTGTGGAACAATGATTGTGTTATACAACAAATACAGAGCTTTATCATTCAATAAGTCTCTGACCTTGTATAGTACTGCAATAGATTTAGCTATTTTTATTCTTACAGAATGTATGTGTTGTTTCCATGTCAGTTTGTCATCAATAATAACACCCAAAAACTTCACCTCACTCACTCTACAAATCTCAACACCCTCAATTTTGAATGGAACATCAACAGTTTTCTTTTTATTACTGAATATCATGTAATTAGTTTTATCTAGATTTAATGATAATTTATTGAGTTTAAACCAAGTTTGTATTTTGACAAATTCTGTCTTCATCAACTCCAACATTTGTTCTATATTTTTACCCAAACAAAAAAATATGGTATCATCAGCAAAAAGTACACATTTAAGGAGTCCCGACACATTTAGGACTGGAAAGCACCTTGCATGGTAGTCTGCCGTCATCGGTTTATGAATGTGCGTAGCATTCAATATATGTGTAGCACTTTGAGATTTTCAGTAATGAAAAGTACGTTATACATGTAAATTGAATTTATTATTATTATTATTTACCAAGTCATTCACATATAAAGTAAATAGCTTTGGTCCAAGTACAGAGCCTTGAGGAACTCTACATGTGATATTACAGAGGTCAGATCTTACATCATTTATCTGTGCAAACTGTTTCCTATCTTTCAAATAGCTATACCCACTGTAATGCTGGTCCTCTAATACCATATTTGTTCAATTTTTCAAGGAGAATGGTGTGATCAATGGTATCGAATGCTTTTTTAAACGTCACTGCACCACAAACAGGAATGCCACTGTCAAGGTAATAACAGAATGTGCTCAGGAATACTTCCAGAAAGCATTGTCAGTGAACACAATCCACCGTGCCATCTGCCGTTGCCAGCTGAAACTCTACAGTGCAAAGAGGAAGCCATTTCTAAGCAAGCTCCACAAGCTCAGACGTTTGCACTGGGCCAGGGGTCATTTAAAATGGAGTGTGGCAAAATGGAAGACTGTTCTGTGGTCAGATGAGTCACGATTTGAAGTTCTTTATGGAACACTGGGACGCCATGTCATCCGGACCAGAGAGGACAAGGATAGCCCAAGTTGTTATCAACGCTCCGTTCAGAAGCCTGCATCACTGATGGTATGGGGTTGCATGAGCGCTTGTGGCATGGGCAGCTTGCATGTCTGGAAAGGCACCATTAATGCAGAGAACTATGTTCAGGTTCTAGAACAACATATGCTCCATCTAGACATCTCTTTCAGGGAAGACCCTGCATTTTTCAACAAGATAATGCCAGACCACATTCTGCAGCAATCACAACATCATGGCTACGTAGGAGAAGGATCCAGGTACTGAAATGTCCAGCCTGCAGTCCAGATCTTTCACCTATAGAGAACATTTGGTGCATCATAAAGAGGAAGGTGCGACAAAGAAGGCCCAAGACGATTGAACAGTTAGAGGCCTGTATTAGACATGAATGGGAGAGCATTCCTATTTCTAAACTTGAGAAACTGGTCTCCTCTGTCCCCAGACGTCTGTTGAGTGTTGTAAGAAGAAGGGGGGATGCACACAGTGGTAAAAATGGACTTGTCCCAACTTTTTTGTGATTTGTTGACGCCATGAAATTTTGAAACAAATTTTTCCCTTAAAATGATACATTCTCTCAGTTTAGACTTTTGATCTGTGATATGTGTTCTATTCTGAGTAAATATTAGATGTTGACACCCCCACATCATTGCTTTCAGTTTTTATTCACAATTTGTTTAGTGTCCATACTTTTTTGGAATCCTTTTTGTAATAAACCTAGCTCAGCCCAAGTGTTATGATGCTGGTGAGAATGATTGGGAGAGTGGGGGCGCCAACGCACACCTTCACCAATTATAACAAGGTCAGAGCTAGTAAGCCTAACTCAGCCTAAGCCTTATGATGACGGTAAGAATGATTGGGGGAGGGGGGAAACAAACGTATGCCTTCACCAATCAAAATAAGGTCAAAACTAGTAAGCCTAGCTCAGCCTAAGCGTATGATGCCGGTGAGAATGATTGGGAGGTGGGGGGGTGGGCGAACGCACACAAGCGAAGCCACTAACAAAGGCAAACAAACGTAAGACTACTCACGTGTTGAATCTCACACATGATAGTTGTCTCACAAAGCAGGTGAAGCCGCTAACCAAGGCAAACAGAAGGAAGACTACCCACACGTTGAATTCCACACGCGGTAGCTAACTCCACAAGCAGACGGCGCCACTAGCCCAGGTAAAATAAGAAGAAGACTACTCACCAGTGTTGAATCACAAACACAGTAGTCAAACGCTGCAAGTTGGAAGAGAGGCGAAAAGTCGTTGTGGTCTCCAACGAACAGGAGAAATACCGGTACCTTGAACGAAGGCTAAACCACTGCGGCCCCTCGGAGGGCGAACACGCTGCTCCGGCCAGCGGGCCTCCAGCAACGGTGGAAAGATCCAAGGGGCTGAAGCCCTGGACTGAACCACCCACGAGAAGAAAAAGGAGCAGAGCCGCGGATGACAACAGACTATATAGCCTCTGATTGATCATCAGCGTCACACTATGTATGACTACTCTGATGCATGCTCAATAATCCAGGTAGAAAAATCCAAAAAAGCTAAGTCTGGTCCTCTGGACTATGTGTGACATTTTTGATATTCTTACTCGAACAGAGCATGTGCAAAGGGAACATTCAGTGCTTTCAGCACTGCCCTCTGGCAGTCAGAAAGAATGAAATAGAACCATTTTCATGTTGAGGTGAACAGAAAACCTGCAGAAAGAATTTATTTAGATCTCTGCATGCTTTGAGCCACGGCTCTGACATTGATTTTTATTATGGACAGAACGTAAGAAAACAAAAAATACTAACTTCATATTTTGTTCATCAAAGGAAAGTTTTGTAAATGGTAAACAAGAAAAGGGAACAGGTTCAGTCTCACCGTCTGCTCCACAACAATTGGTATCAAAGGACTCCTCCATATAGGACTGTGGTGGATCGACCTGAACCTAGCCACGCTCAACACTTTCTGAAACACACACACACACACAAACACCATTTATGAGTTTTAAACAATCTAGTTTAACAACAAACACAATTCCAAAAAAGTTGATAAGTACTACTGTACATGAAATATTTAGCAAGATAAGATGAGAACTTTATTTCAATCTCATAAACCCATATTTTATTTACAATGGAACATGGTAATCATAAATGTTTAAATTGAAAAAAAAAAAAAGTCTACCACATTGTGGAAAAACAAATTGTTATAATTTGGTGGCAGAAGCATCTAAAAAAACTGGACAATGGCAAAAAGAAGCTGTAAAAGTATGAAGTACGAATAAGAAACAACTGGAAGTGCATCCCGATGATGCTCAATCATCCAGGTAGATAAATCTAACAAAGTAAAGTCAGGTCCTCTGGACAGATTCTTCTTCTTGACACGTTTCATCTTTTGTCCAAAAGACTTCTTCAGTCTGAGGAGCTGCAACAAACTCAGTCTTATAAAATAACACCTTCTCATAGTGGATCAAACTGTTTGCTGCTGACATCCAGAACTAGCTGTTCACATGATCAAGGAGGATCAGCCTAAAGATGCAGTCTGCAGTCTCTGTAGAACGCAGCACTTAGAAAAATTTTCAACAGGCAAAGCATTCTGATCCCTCCCCCTCAAAGCCATATATGGCTCTGCTCCCCCTTGCTCTGCTGAAATTCAAATTCAAGCTCTGTTTTTATTGGCTGATTCAAATTCAAGCTCTGTTTTTATTGGCTGGTTACAAACTCTGTTTTTATTGGCTGGTTAACGGCGGGTCACTGTGGCTTTTTAGAAATGCTTTTAGTAACACCTGGAGAAGCAAGGGGACTATAGTTTTTTCAAAGATTACTTTGTCTAACATCAGTCTGTCAGGAGATAGTGACAAAGTGAAGAAATATGTTAAAAATATATTTTTAGAAAACTTACAGACTGCACTACAGAAACTGCAGACTGCACCTTTAAAGGTTCAGTCTGCAGTTTCTGTAGAACATCAGCACTTAGAAAAAATTTCAACAAGCAAAGCATTCTGATCCCTCCCCCTCAGAGCCATATATGGCTCTGCCCCCTTGTGGTCTGTTGAAATTCAAATTCAAGCTCTGTTTTTATTGGCTGATTCAAATTCAAGCTCGGTTTTTATTGGCTGGTTACAAACTTTGTTTTTATTGGCTGGAAAATGGCGGGTCACTTTTTCTTTTTAGAAATGCTTATTTACCACCTGGAGAAGCAAGGGGACAATATTTTTTTTAGTTTTTTTCAGAGATTACCTCTCTAACATCAATCTAGTGACAGAGTGAAGAAATATGTTAAAAATATATTGTTAGAAAAGTTACATATAGCAGCTTTAATGATCGATTGTTAGTGCCCTGATGGCCGTGTCACAGAGGGAAGAACATTTTGCAACTAATTCGGTTCATTGGTAACAGATCAGTAAACGGACTGCGTATAACAAACGGCACACTGATGTCCCCGTATCTGAGGGATTTGAATACTGAGTATTTGATGTTTTCTAGATGAGCGTTTGTCTGGACAGGAATTGATCAGGCAATGTTTATGTTTGTTTATGTTTATTAAATGTGTTCCTTTTTTTTTTACAAAAGAAACAATACAAGACAATCCCATAAATGATAATGTACAAAATATAAAAAAATGAAAGGTAGCAGAAAGAAGAATAAATCTTATTATATCTGCCCCTTTTTTCCAACAATCAGATTAAACAATAATAATCTTCAACCAACAGTACAAAATGACTAACTCTTTCTAATTTTCTAACTAATACAATACACATTACGCTATTTCATATATATATTTTTAACACATTTGTTTTGATCATTTTCTTAAATGTAAACATTGACTTGGCATTTTTAACTACATTCTCCAAGCCATTCCATAATCTAATTCCCTGGATTGAGGTAGAACGTCCCTTCAAACTAGTTCTGAATTGTGGTTTTACAAACATCTCTGTCCCCTTAAGATTATAACAACTTTGTCTTTTAACAAAATGCATTTGGATATTTAAAGGTAATGCATTATTTTGAGCCCTATACATAACTGATAAAATATTATAGTCTACCAAATCATGGAACTTCAATAACTTCAGTTGATAAAATAATGTACTTGATGGATGACGGTAATGTTTTCTAGTGATAATTCTTACAGCTCTTTTCTGTAATACAAAAATAGGCTTTGTGATTCCAAAAAAGCTAAGTCTGGTCCTCTGGACATTCAAAAAACAAAACAAAACAAAGCAAAAAAAAACAAACTGTAGAAACGTTTCGTCTTTCGTCCGAAAGACTTCCTCAGTCTGAGAAGCTGTGTTCAGCTCAGTCTTATAAATAGCACCCTCCCACAGTGGATCAACCAGTTGGCTGATGACAGCCGAAACCAGCTGCTCACATGATCAAGGAGGACCATCAGCCTGACGATGGATCGTTAACACCCTGATGGTTGTTTGCTATTCACAGAGGGCTGAGTGATACCAGCAATAACAGCATTGTAAGTGGGGGACAGTTGAACCCGGAGGCCTCCACCTCTGTTTAATGATGGACGGTTTCTTTTCACAAAGATGGCCTCCTTTACTCCTCCCTCAAACCATTGTTCCTCTCTATCAAGGATGTGAACATCCTTGATAGGATCCTTGATAGGATCAATGATCCTTGATAGGATCATTGTTCCTCTCTATCAAGGATGTGAACATCCTTGATAGAGAGGAACAATGGTTTGAGAGAGGAGTAAAGGAGGCCACTCTACAAATCTCAACACCCTCAATTTTGAGTGGAACATCAACAGTTTTCTTTTTATTACTGAATATCATGTAATTAGTTTTTTCTAGATTTAATGATAATTTATTTATTTTAAACCAAGTTTGTATCTTGACAAATTCTGTCTTTATCAATTCCAACATTTGTTCTATATCTTCACCTAAACAGAAAAATGTGGTATCATCAGCAAAAAGTACACATTTAAGGAGTCCTGACACATTTACCAAGTCATTCACATATAAAATAAATAGCTTTGGTCCAAGTACAGAGCCTTGGGGAACTCCACATGTGATATTACAGAGGTCAGATCTTACATCATTTATTTGTACAAATTGTTTCCTATCTTTCAAGTAGCTAGATACCCACTGTAATGCTGGTCCTCTAATACCATATTTGTTCAGTTTTTCAAGGAGAATGGTGTGATCAATAGTATCGAATGCTTTTTTTAAATCAACAAAAATACTGATACAATATTGTTTTTGATCGACAGCAGTAGTTATTTGTTCCATTAATTCCATGAGAGCCATTGATGTAGAGTTTTTTGATCTAAACCCATACTGACTGTTGCTTAGAATATTTTGTTTATCTATAAATTGATCTAGTCTGTTTACAAATAGTTTTTCAAGAATTTTTGAAAACTGTGGTAACAAGGATATAGGTCTATAATTGTTGAACACACATTTATCACCATTTTTAAAAAGAGGAACTACCTTAGCTACTTTCATATTATCTGGAAATATTCCTGTTGAAAATGATAAATTACATAGGTATGTAAACGTAAGTAAATGTAAATGTAAGTGTAAATGTAAGTAAACCTTAAAGCAGGACTGTTCAACTAAACTGCTCAGGGGCCACAGTTACTGAAAGCCAGCAGCTCAGGGGCCAGACAGCCAGCAGGTATTGTCATTAAGTTTGTAATGTTTAAAATCTAGTTTTAGTTAAAAATGAACTTGGTGGTGGGCCAAGCTGAGTTCATGCGTGCACCTTTCTATCTTATCAAGATACTGAAAGCGCTTTGCAACACAATCTGTGCCTCAGTTACCCATTCATGCAGCACTCTACTAGATCTGTACAAAGACTAAACAGCGCTTTATCACATTCATTTTTTTTTTTTCATTAACCCTTTATTTATACAGGTAATCTCACGAGAACTCTTTTCCAAGAGACCCGTTTTTGGGAGTAGATGGTGATGATTAAGGGCCCTTGCTCAGGAGCCCCGAGTGGAGCAAATAAGGGTGGAGGCAGGTGTGGATGTTTCACCTTTCCCACCCACATTTTGATATTGACGTATCGGCGGGAGTTGAACCTGCGACTTTCCGATCACAGGCCCATCTTCTGTAATCTCTGCACCACCAATCACCATTCATAAATTGATGGGGCACAAATCGGAGGCAATGAGGGGTTCTGTGTCTTGCCCAGGGACAGTTCAGCATGTGACTGCTGGTGGAATCAAACCCCCAACTCTTGCAGTATGGACGGCTGCCAGGGGTGGCCCTTGGTGGCCGTGACCACCATAGATTAATCTCTGACCACTCCAGTCCTTTGAGGAAACTTTTAGACAATATAAATACTAGAAAACAGGAAAAATAGAAATAAATAAATCCATAACACTAAGGTTTTTCCTCTAAAATAATCAAATATGCTTCAGTTACACAAAAAACAGACTGCTAAAAAGTGAAGTGTTAAAATTATGATCTGGTCATCTTTGATTTAACAAACTGAAATTTGTCAGTATAATTTCTCAGGAATAACTGACTTACTCATGACGTGGTTCATTGTCCCCGATTGGACCTTCATCCTGCAGGTATTGACTTCAAATCCTTCATGGTGAGTGATGCAGCTTACATCTGCTTCCTGCAGCCTGAAGGAGAAGGCATGTACATGTATTTGCTGGCAGCAGATGCTCTCCCGCTGTGTCTGCATAGGGAAACAGTGCCCACATGTACACCTGCAACAGCAATAAAGCAGTAGTTAGCTACCTACATACATTTATATTGTAAACAAAACACATTTCATCACATCAAACTGACAATTAAGTTACATTTGGTAATAATTACCTCAACACCTTTTTTACATTGCTGATTTGTAAAAAAAAAAAAAAAAATTCATACTTAGATCCTCCTAAATGAGCATTTCCAGGGATATGATATACAGTAATAACATCACTATAATTTATTAACATTTTGTCTAAATACTTTTGTACGTTATTGTAATTAGGCTATTTTTTCTACTAAACACTTTGAGTGTTTGATGTGATGGGTCACAGATAAACACAGAACCCCTGGGCTTAGACAGGACAATGTGAAGCTATTAGCTGCAGCATGCTAACGTTAGCATGCGGCGCTAGCATGCGGTGGCTAACACACGGCTATTCGTATTTCCAGGATATAAATGCCCATTAATGCACTAAATCACCAAACTGTTTTTGACAAACTAAAGTGATATGGGGGGTGGGGGGAATAAATTCTTACCATTCCACGTTGCCAACTCTGTCATTGGAGCTCATTGTCTTGGAGACCATGATGGCACAATATACGTCATTTCCTGTCCAACAGAAATTACCATAAATCGGAAGGAAGTGCAGGAAGAATGTAAAAAACTATTTCTTTAAAGACAGACTAAACCCAGGTTGA
>JBBPBX010017359.1:0-12809 GCA_038048925.1 Garcialebias charrua
TAACAGCCCTTATCAAAGGGCCTGGTACCCCATACTCCCGGAGTACCCCCCACAGAACCCCCCGAGGGACGCGGTCGAATGCCTTCTCCAAGTCCACAAAGCACATGTAAACTGGTTGGGCAAACTCCCACGCACCCTCCAGGACCCTGTTGAGGGTGTAGAGCTGGTCCAGTGTTCCACGACCAGGACGAAAACCACACTGCTCCTCCTGAATCCGAGGTTCGACTATCCGACGGACCCTCCTCTCCAGAACCCCTGAATAGACCTTACCAGGGAGGCTTAAGAGTGTGATCCCCCTATAGTTGGAACACACCCTACGGTCCCCCTTTTTGAATAGGGGAACCACCACCCCAGTCTGCCAATCCAAGGGAACTGCCCCCGATGTCCACGCGATATTGCAGAGTCGCGTAAGCCAACACAACCCTACAACATCCAGAGCCCTAAGGAACTCCGGGCGAATCTCATCCACCCCCGGAGCCTTGCCACCGCAGAGCTTTTTAACCACCTCGGCGACCTCAGCACCAGAGATCGGAGAACCCGACCCAAAGTCCCCAGGCTCCGCTTCCTCAGTGGAAGACGTGCCAGTAGGATTGAGGAGGTCTTCGAAGTATTCCGCCCACCGACTCACAACATCCCGAGTTGAGGTCAGCAGCACGCCACCCCCACCATAAATGGTGTTGGTCGCGTACCTCTTTCCCCCCCTGAGACGCCGGATGGTGGACCAGAATCGCCTCGAAGCCGTACGGAAGTCATTCTCCATGGCCTCTCCGAACTCCTCCCACGCCCGAGTTTTTGCCTCAGCAACCACCCGAGCCGCATGCCGCTTGGACTGCCGGTACCTATCAGCTGCTTCCGGGGTCCCACAAGCCAAAAAGGCCCAATAGGACTCCTTCTTCAGCCTGACAGCATCCCTCACTGCCGGTGTCCACCACCGGGTTCGAGGGTTGCCACCACGACAGGCACCAACAACCTTGCGGCCACAGCTCCGATAAGCTGCCTCGACAATAGAGGCGCGGAACATGGCCCACTCGGACTCCATGTCCCCCGCCTCCCTCGGAACGTGTTCAAAGCTCCGTCTTACGGGAGACTCTGCCAGACGTTCCCAGCAGACCCTCACAATACGTTTGGGTCTGCCAGGTCTGACCGGCATCCTCCCCCACCATCGGAGCCAACTCACCACCAGGTAGTGGTCAGTTGACAGCTCCGCCCCTCTCTTCACCCGAGTGTCCAAGACATGCGGCCGCAGATCAGATGAGACGACAACAAAGTCGATCATCGAACTGCGACCTAGGGTGTCCTGGTGCCAAGAGCACATATGGACACCCTTATGCCTAAACATGGTGTTCGTTATGGACAATCCATGACGAGCACAGAAGTCCAATAACAGAACACCACTCTGGTTCAGATCAGGGGGGCCGTTCCTCCCAACCACACCCCTCCAGGTCTCACTGTCATTGCCCACGTGAGCGTTGAAGTCCCCCAGTAGAACAAGGGAGTCCCCAGGAGGCGCACTCTCCAATACCCCCTCCAAGGACTCCAAAAAGGGTGGGTAGTCTGAGCTGCCGTTTGGTGCATAGGCACAAACAACAGTCAGAGCCCGTCCCCCCACACGTAGGCGAAGGGAGGCTACCCTCTCGTTCACCGGGGTGAACCCCAACGTACAGGCACCAAGATGGGGGGCAACCAGTATGCCCACTCCTGCTCGGCGCCTCTCACCAGGGGCAACTCCAGAGTGGAAGAGTGTCCAACCCCTCTCAAGGAAACTGGTTCCAGAGCCAGAGCCATGCGTTGAGGTGAGTCCGACTATTTCTAGTCGGAAACTCTCAACCTCACACACTAGCTCAGGCTCCTTCCCCACCAGAGAGGTGACATTCCATGTCCCAATGGCCAGCTTCTGTAGCCGAGGATCAGACCGCCAGGGTCCCCGCCCTCGGCCACCACCCATCTCACATTGCACCCGACCCCTTTGGCCCCTCCCACAGGTGGTGAGCCCATGGGAAGGGGGACCCACGTCTCCTCTTCGGGCTGTGCCCGGCCGGGCTCCATGGGTAAAAGCCCGGCCACCAGGCGCTCGCCAGCGTGCCCCACCTCCGGGCCTGGCTCCAGAGTGGGGCCCCGGTGACCCGCGTCCGGACGAGGGAAAACTTAGTCCATTTATTTCACTCATCATAGGGGTTTTTGGTTGAAGATTATTATTGTTTACATGGTTGAAACTGTTTAATCTGATTGCTGGAAGTAAGGGGCAGATATAATAAGATTTATTCTTCTTTCTACTACCTTTCATTTTTTTATATTTTGTACATTACCATTTATGAGATTGTCTTGTACTGTATTGTTTCTTTTGTAAAAAAAATGAACAAATTTAATAAACACAAACAAACATAAACAAACTGTTGTTTCATACTTCCATACATGAATTATTGTGTTGAGATATGGGGAAACTCATATAAAACCAACACAAAACCAGTTTACATGCTCCAGAAGAAAGCTATCAGAATTATAACTGCCTCTGATTTTCATCCAACTAATGAGTTATTTCTTACATTGCATATTTTAAAATGTTATGACTTAGTAGAACTCAGAACAGCACTGATTATGTACAAAGCCTACAATAAACTCCTTCCAAGCTGTATACAAAAGTGGTTAAAAATTAAAGAGAAAAACTATGATTTACGAGAGAAGGGTTTATTTGAAAGACCAAAGGTTAGGACACATATTAAAAACCACTGTACTTCAGTTAGAGGGATTCGAGTGTGGAATAGTTGTAGTAAGGAGTTTCAACTGTGTTTTTCAATCTTTAAATAAAAAAACATATAAAAATCATTTAATAAACAAATATAATAGGACTTGTAAGTTAAGTTCTTTTTCTGCTTTTCCTTTTTTGTGTTTTGTTTTTATGAGCTTGTTTAGCTGGAATTTGTTGATATGTTTGAAAAACAAACATACAGGATAATATTCTACTGCTTTGATTTTGATGTATAACAAAGTGAAGGTGTAATAAGAGAGAGAGAGAGAGAGAGAGTCTTTATTGTCATTTGCACCGCATGTGGTACATGAGATGAAAACGAGATTATGTACACGAGGTCCCAGTTACATCCAACAACAAATGAAAGAGAAAAACAGTAATAACATCGAGAACTAACTAAGAAAAACATCAACTAGTAATACACTAAGCCTAATATAGTGGGAATAAACAGCAGCACGAACATGAGTTTGTATGAGCAGATGGTCACAGATGGTCACAGATGAACACAGCAACAAGAAAACATATCAGCATCACCATGATGTGATATTTTGCAGTGTTTATTTTAATTTTATTTTTATTTATTCATGAGTCTAACAGCCTCAGGGTAGAAGCTGTTCCTCAGTCTAGTGGTTCTACACTTGATGCTCCTCAACCTCCGTCCTGAGGGGAGTGGGGCAAAGAGTGAGTGTGCTGGATGAGTGAGGTCTTTCATGATACAGGTGGCTCTTTTCCTGCATCTGGAGGTAAGCTTGTGCTTCTGCCTACAATTTATTTTTGGTCCACACTTCGTGTTTTTTTTTTTTGTGTTCTTAATTATTTTTACAAATCTGGTTTGGTTCAGAATGTGTTTGTAAGTTTGGGGACAGGACTAGATAAGCCTTTGCTTCTTCCTGTTCCTTTTTTGAAAATTTTTGTTTTGTTTCCAGAATATTTTGGTGGAAATATTTACATTTTTATTTGTGTATGGTATTGTTTAAAAAAAATTAACTGTTCAAAATGAAATAAATAAATAAATAAATAAAATAAATAAATAACACCAACCAAATGCATGGAGCAGAACTCAGCTGTGTTGACATGGAGCTTAATGCATTCAATGTGTGACAAACATCTATTGTTTTCAAAACGTGACAAATTAACTTGGTTGAGCAATTTTCTTTGTGGTTAACAACTGTAATTTTTAAACACTAAATACAAAGTTGCAGTGCCTCATCAATACTCCCTCTGTAATAAATCCGTTTGTTGTTTGTTTAATAGCAATTGGCTGATGGCACAGATAATATGCCATAATTTCACCATTGTCTGACTTTTTCACATGTTGGTTGTTAGCCTCTCGACACACAGGCACATCAGAGGTGGGATGGATTTGATACCACCCCCCATCAATTCATTCACAAGTCACACCAAGGTGCCCAGAGGGCATCTAATGGCCCTTTTCTATTAGTAACAGTACAGCACGGTTCAACTCGACTTGGCACGGTTCCAAGGCTTTTCCACTAGTAACGGTTCATGGAATCAGTCCTTTTTTCTCTGGGGTACCAACCGTGCCAAACTGACCCTGAAACGTGACGTCAGAACACTGTCTGTCACTGATTGGTCAGGGGGCGGAGTCACTGGTAGTTTGATTAACTTTCACAACAACCCAATCCACCATTTGCAATAACTCAAACTCGAGGAGTGGCTGGACCTATTTTAAAGACTTTAAAATCAATAATAATGACAAAACCATGGACTAATGCTGAAGTGCAGGCATTTTTTTGTGCTTGGTGGCCAACGTCAAAATTCAGAGCAAGCTAAATGGAGCTCCACCTGTCCTCTCCACCAGAGCCTCGGAGCCCCTTCAGGCTGGGCAGGGCGTTATCTCCAAGGCTATGAGATCCACCATTCACCGTGAAAGATCCTCCATGCTGCCGACCCACAGGAGCATGTAAGGCCAGGACCCACGTGAGCCCCAGCCTCGCCCCTGAAGGCCGGACCCCGAGCCCTGTAGACAGGGGAGGACCAGGACGGGTCTGGGACAGACGGTGGAAATGATTTTTAAAAACATTGTATTTACAGTATTTGTGATGAGTTCCACTACCTGCAGCACTACCTCCTGATTGGCCGCTGATTTCCACCAGCTGGCGGCCATCCTTCTGATGAGGACCTTCCACTATTTAAGGCTGCAGTCTAGTGTGACTCATCGCTGGAGCATTGATTCCTGTTTATGGTATTTATGCTTTCAGCCAGTGTTGTGTTCAGTACGAGAGAAACTTACCTCCTTTCTTGTGCCTACAGTCATCCTGTCTCCTCGACTCCTGTTTGGTTCCGAGTTCCCGTGGTCCAGGTTCCAGTCCTCCGTGCCTTGCCTTCCAGCCACACGCCCATCAAACCTGTACCGACTATTCCCCTGGATTCTGTCTCTGGTGATCTCTGGTGGATCTCACCCACACTCAGCACCTCATCTGTAAGGAGACACAAACAATCACAATACGAACGCTGCAAGTGGACTCCACTGATCCAACTCTCTCTTCCCCAGGATCTCCAAGAGATGAACCACTGTAAATAATTGCACTGTAAATAATAAAACATCACTATTCCTGCTAACTGTATCTTGTCCTTTCTGGTCTCGTACAACTCTGGGTTCCCCGAGTCGTGACAGAAATGCTCCAGCCAGACAACGCCCAGAACGAGACCAGAAATCAACAGACTGCCTCCTCATCCGAGATGGACCGCGTCAACCAACTCGAAGGAATGCTACGTCGGGTTCTTATGCCTCCTACCCACCGCCCCCGGCGTCGGGCGGCCGAAGCGGCCGGATAACACCGGTTTACATTCAAAGTCTATGGAGGAGACGCGTAGAGTCACGGGGAACAAGGAAGCGGCGAGATTCGACTGATCGAAGCGGCGCGGTGGCAGCCTGCACACGCACGCGCGCGTCGCCGTCGAGCCGCAGACGTCCCAAATGTTGATCTCTGGCGGCTCGACGCATCCGGCAAACAGTCGGGAGAGCCTCGCTATCTGATTACACAACCACAACGGGACTTTTTTCGGACTTTTTAAACTCACCGGATCCAGCCTCCAGGAATTGGAACCAAACTCCGGTAAGAAACGTGGCATTTTTACAGTTGCTGCTGACAGGCTGCTGTACTCTCCAGTGTAGATCACCCCAAACATAAAAAAAAGTTTTAATCTCATCGAAGACCGTCGGAGGTGCAGTTAAAACAACAACTGAACCCGGAAAACAAGCCAGAGACCCCTCCCTCTGCTACCCCCTAGTGTACGTCATCAGACGGTGTTCAGTGGCCAGTGGGACCGTGACCAGCGGCAAAAAGGGGACGGCAGGAGCGTTTGCAGTTGTGCGGTGGGTAGGAGGCATTACACAACAACAGGAGGCTCAGGACAATATGAGAGAACTGGGAGGTATGGTGTTTTCTCTTAACCAAAAACTCTCACCTTCCCCAGCTTCTAAAACCCCTCCAGTGTCCAAGACGGAACCTAAGGACTCTGCCTCGAACCAACAGGTAATTACCAAACCATCAGAATATTTTTCTGGCGACCCTAGCCTGTGTGGAGGGTTTTTGTTGCAAATTAAACTCGCCTTCAAGGGAGCACCACAGTTATATTCAACCAACATCGCCAAGATAACATATTTCACCAACCAGCTGAAAGGTGACGCACTTCGTTGGGTTGATTCTTTCCTACAATTCCACGACTTGGATCACGTTTCATTTGATACCTTGTTAGGAGAGTTTCGCCGAATCTTTGACCGTCCCTTGCAGATGCCCAACGCCGTAAAGCGACTCCTGGGGCTACGTCAGGGCCGGCGACCAGTGGCTGAATACGCCCTCGAGTTTCGCATCATCGCAGCACAAACCGGGTGGCCCGACACAGCACTGCAAGGTACTTTCCTAAATTCTCTTTCTGACCCTTTGAAGGACCAAATTGCCACGAGAGACGAACCAGAGGGATTTGACGAGCTGATCGAGCTGGCTGTCTCGATAGACGAGCGCTTCCGGGAACGAAGAAGAGAGCGGGACTACACTTCCCACAACCGCTTCACTTCCGGGTTCACGACACCAGGTGAGCCCCGCGCCTACAAAAGTCCGTCAGCGAACTACAAAAACCAAGAGGCACCCGCTGCCGGTCCGTCCCCTAAACCTCCAGTAGAGAAGTATTCTGTCCTGCCTGAATCTGAACCAATGCAGATCGGACGAACTCGTTTAACCCCTGAGGAGAGACAAAGACGTATCACTTCCAAGCTTTGTATGTATTGTGGTAGACCTGGCCATTTCATTGCTAATTGTCCATTTAGGGGAAACGAGAATGCCCACCAGTAAGGAGGACTGTACTGGTGGGCACTTCAGCATTCTGTTCTGCACATCGTTTTATGCTCCCTACCATCATCCAAATAAATCATGATCGTCATTCTGTGTCAGCTCTTCTTGACTCTGGTGCAGAACAAAATTTAATAAGTTTGGATCTAGTCAGAAACTTTTCACTGCCCACTCTTGAAATTCCTTCAATTTCTATCACTGGAGTTACTGGTGAGACCTTAGCCCGCATCTGCAGTAAAACTGTTAAACTGTACCTGATAACATCAGGAAATCATCATGAGATGACAGATTTTTTTGTATTCGAGTCTCCCCGCACCCAATTGATCTTGGGTTATCCATGGCTTCAAGAACATAACCCACACATAAATTGGAAATTGAGAAGAATTGAAGGATGGAGCGATAATTGTTTAAAACACTGTCTACCTGGCCATTGATGGCTATTGGCTGGCTATTGGTTTTATTTGATTGTATCACTTGTTTTATTGTTGTAGCACTTTGAGATTTTTATTAATGAAAAGTGCGGTATAAATTGAATTTATTATTATTATTACGCTCTGCCATCACCGCTCAATCTCCTCCTGAAAGTACACCTAAAGAGGCAACTGACATTTCCATGGTTCCCCCTGTTTATCACGACCTGGCCCCGGTGTTTGACAAACAGCGGGCTCTTTCTCTTCCTCCTCACCGACCTTACGATTGTGCAATTGACCTCCTTCCTGGGTCACCCTTGCCTGCCAGTCGATTGTACAATCTGTCGGGTCCTGAACGGGAGTCAATGAGAAAATATATTGAAGAGTCCTTAGCTTCAGGCATTATTTGCCCCTCCACTTCTCCTGTGGGGGCGGGATTCTTTTTCGTCTCCAAGAAAGACGGTACTCTTCGTCCCTGCATCGATTATCGGGGTCTTAATAGTATCACAGTTAAAAATAAATATCCACTCCCCCTCATTGACTCCATCCATGAACAACTACAATCTGCCACTATCTTTACGAAACTAGACCTCAGGAATGCATACCATCTGGTTCGTATAAAGGAGGGAGACGAATGGAAAACCGCTTTTAAGACCCCGCTTGGACATTTTGAGTATCTAGTCATGCCATTTGGGTTAACCAATGCCCCTGCTGTTTTTCAAGCCCTGGTGAACGACGTGCTCCGGGACTTCATTGGCGATTTTGTTTTTGTGTACTTAGACGACATTCTCATCTACTCCAGGGATTTAAAGGAGCACGTTCAGAGGGTTAGGACTGTGTTACAGAGACTACATGAGAACCAACTGTTTGTTAAAGGGGAGAAGTGTGAGTTCCATGTCACCTCTGTATCTTTCTTGGGCTTCATATTTGAAGGGGGTTGTTACAGAACTGACCCGGCTAAGATTGAGGCTGTGGTAAACTGGCCAGTTCCCGACTCTAGGAAACAGCTCCAGCGTTTCCTTGGGTTTGCCAACTTTTATAGAAGGTTCATAAAAGACTACAGCCGAATTGCTTCTCCTCTCTCCCAACTAACATCCACTAACATAGTTTTCAAGTGGAACCCTGAGGCCAATGCCGCATTTAACAAGCTCAAATCATTGTTTTCCTCAGCACCAGTTTTGTGTCACCCAGATCCCAAGCGCCAATTCATCCTGGAAGTGGATGCCTCGGACTCAGGAGTTGGAGCTGTACTCTCCCAAAGGTCTCCAACGGACAATAAGGTACACCCATGTGCGTTTTTCTCTAAACGTTTATCCCCTGCTGAAAAGAACTATGATGTGGGAAATCGGGAGCTACTGGCCGTCAAGTTGGCATTAGAAGAGTGGCGTCACTGGTTGGAAGGCACGGTAGCCCCTTTTCTAATATGGACCGATCACAAGAATCTCACGTACCTCAGGGATGCGAAGCGGTTAACTCCCAGACAAGCACGTTGGTCTTTGTTTTTTAACCGTTTCAACTACATCTTAACTTACAGACCCGGTTCAAAGAACATCAAACCTGACGCACTCTCCCGGCAGTTCACCTCCCCAGACAGCACAGAGACAGAAGAGAGCATCATTTCCCCCGCCTGTGTGGTGGGAGCCCTCACATGGGACATTGAGAATGAGGTACGTGAGGCACAGAAAGATGAACCTGACCCTGGCACTGGACCCCCCAGGACCCTCTTCGTTCCCTCTAGTATGAGGGCCAAGGTATTAAACTGGATACACACCCATAAGTTTTCCTGTCATCCTGGTGCTTCTCGTATGATCTCTCTTACCAAGGCTCATTTCTGGTGGCCCAAACTCACCGACGATGTGAAGGAATTTGTAGCAGCCTGTCCCACTTGTGCTCGCAATAAGACTGGTAATCAACCACCGGCCGGCCTGCTACAACCCCTACCAACTCCTAGTCGTCCTTGGTCTCACATTTCGGTGGACTTTGTCACGGGTCTGCCCCCCAGTGAAGGTAACACCACCATTCTGACGATTGTTGACAGGTTCTCTAAGGCGGCTCATTTTGTTCCCCTGCCTAAGCTCCCTTCTGCACTTGAGACCGCCCAGTTAATGGTCCAGCACGTTTTCCGACTCCATGGGATTCCCTCAGACGTGGTCTCGGACCGTGGTCCCCAATTTGTCTCCCAGGTCTGGCAAGCTTTCTGCAGGACGTTGGGGGCATCCTCTAGCCTCACATCAGGACACCACCCGCAATCCAATGGTCAGGCTGAGCGCTGTAATCAAGACCTCGAGACTACTCTTCGTTGTGTCGTCGAGAGGGATCCCTCGGCCTGGAGCCAGCACCTGGTGTGGGTAGAGTATGCCCACAACACACATAAATCGTCTGCCACAGGGATGTCCCCTTTTGAAGCCTCACTAGGTTATGCCCCACCGCTTTTTCCCAGCCAGGAGACCGACATCTCTGTCCCCTCTGTGCAACATCATTTTCGTCGATGTCGTCGTGTCTGGCGACAGGTTAAGGCGGCTCTGACCCGGACGGCGGCCCAAAACAAACTGTTTGCCGATCGTCACCGTGCGCCGGCTCCTGTCTACCAGGTGGGTCAGGAGGTGTGGCTCTCCACCAGGGACATCAACCTCAAGGACACGCCTAGGAAGTTGGCGCCCCGGTTCATCGGTCCTTTTCCTGTTACCAAGGTCGTCAATCCTTCTGCTGTGCGTCTGCAACTTCCTCGTTCCATGAGAGTCCATCCTACCTTCCACGTCTCTCAGGTCAAGCCTGTTTCTACGAGTCCCCTGTGCCCCCCTGCTGACCTCCCTCCGCCTGCCCGGTTGGTTGACAACCACCCTGCCTTCAGCGTGAGGACTATTCTGGACGTGCGACGTCGGGGTCGTGGATTCCAGTATCTTGTCGACTGGGAGGGTTATGGACCTGAGGAACGGTCGTGGATCCCTCGGTCCTTCATCTTGGACCCCAGCCTCATCACGACGTTCTTCAGGGATCACCCCGAGAAGCGTCTCAGGCCGCCTGGAGGCGGTTCTTGAGGGGGGGGTACTGTGATGAGTTCCACTACCTGCAACACTACCTCCTGATTGGCCGCTGATTTCCACCAGCTGGCGGCCATCCTTCTGATGAGGACCTTCCACTATTTAAGGCTGCAGTCTAGTGTGACTCATCGCTGAAGCATTGATTCCTGTTTACGGTATTTATGCTTTCAGCCAGTGTTGTGTTTCAGTACGAGAGAAACTCACCTCCTTTCTTGTGCCTACAGTCATCCTGTCTCCTCGACTCCTGTTTGGTTCCGAGTTCCCGTGGTCCAGGTTCCAGTCCTCCGTGCCTTGCCTTCCAGCCACACGCCCATCAAACCTGTACCGACTATTCCCCTGGATTCTGTCTCTGGTGATCTCTGGTGGATCTCACCCACGCTCAGCACCTCATCTGTAAGGAAACACAAAACAATCACAATACGAACGCTGCAAGTGGACTCCACTGATCCAACTCTCTTTCCCCAGGATCTCCAAGAGATGAACCACTGTAAATAATTGCACTGTAAATAATAAAACATCACTATTCCTGCTAAATGTATCTTGTCATTTCCAGGGGCGCAACTACATATTTTTGAGGTGGATGCGAAAACATCAACGGCGCCCCCCCCCACCCCCCCTTTTTTTTTTACCTGCCGCCTCATACAGCTTTCCTCCCTTAGTCATGCACTTAGAAAATACAGTAGCAATATTACAGATTTTTTTATGTTACATATTATATCAGGTGATCATTCCAATCATAAACAAATAAGAAGTTTAATAAAGTAAAAATATATAACAATAGTGGTAATCAGTGCTCAATATTTTATGTAGCAAAAATATGAAATCTTAACATCCTGGAGTCCATGTCAGTGTTTTAACATTTATGACATTTAAACTGTTACTTTCTGTGAAAGAAGACAATGAAAGATGGTCATCAGAAATTCAAACCATCATGGTATACAGTATAGGTTTTTGTTGCCTCCCTAATGTAATTATTCCTACCTGATGTCATCACTTGTCTCCTCTATCACTGACCTCGTGTCTGTCTCCTTCACCCTTTGTCTGTGGCATTCTGCACTGTCATATGGTCAAAAAAGCATTATATATTAGTTGTAAAAATTACAGATCTTAATACAGTTTTTAAAAATAATGTTTACATGTTATTGCTTGGGATTAAGTAGCTGTTCCCTCACTTCCACCTGCATTAGACCAACCTGTTGCCTTCCCCAGTCTGTCCTGATTCTTCCTCTGTCATCTTCTCTTCCTTCTCTCCATCCTCACAGCTGAATGACATTAATTTTGTGTTAAGTAGGTTTAAAAATACAGCAGTCAAACCACAATAGAAATGAAACTTTAATTTAAATGATCTCCTTGTTGGATAACAGTTACTGACTGGACATTTCATCTGATCTGACTTACCAGATACATCACAACACACACCACTGTAGTGATATTAAATAAGACATTTAAACTCAAGTGTCCCTCTGCCAAAAAGGTTGGTAACATGGGTCACCAACCTTTTTGAGTCTCAGGGCTATAGTGACACTGAGGACTAATTTGTCTGATACACACATAAACTTGTACAACTCATCTTTAATTAAAGAATCAATAATAATAAATGTACATATGAGTGAATAAATTGCAGCACTGCGTTGGAACATAGCTGGGAACTGCACCACAACAGTTTAGCTTTCCTGTGTTAATATTTCCTGTTTTATTTAGATAATTCTTACACATAGTGTGTGAATGTGTGTGTGACATGTATCAGATAAAAATATTAAACAAATCACATCTATAGGGGAGGCAACATTTATTTAACAGCCAAATATGGGACGATTCCTATTAGGTTAGCTTTAGCTAACCTGAATACTTTACAAGCCTCCTGTCCTGCTAATACACTGACTGTACTTACCTACTCTCTTTTAAACACATTGAAAGGCTTTTTTTCAACTTTCTTCTCCCTTTTTCTGTTTTGCGCCCTCAATAGTTTTTTTTTCTGCCGCTCCAGTGCACGAGTGAAATAAATAAATAAATAAATAACGCGCCCACAGCAGCACCTGTGTGTGAAGGGAGAACAGAGAGACAGGAGGAGGGAGGTGAGGGAGCAGGGGGGCGCCTAATCAGTGCTGTTGACCATTTACAGTATTGTCATTTCATGCAGTTAAAGAAAATGCCTGCTAGAAAAACGTTTTTTTTTTCTAGAGACGCTTTTGACGCCCCTTAAGTACAGCGCCCCCATGCGGCGCATCCACAGCATAGCGCCCATTTGCACAACTGGTCATTTCTGGTCTCGTACAACTCTGGGTTCCCCGAGTCGTGA